>OX453283.1:11397793-11667793 GCA_949710005.1 Ricordea florida
AAGGTTAATTGCATGTTGTGGTTGTTATGAAATATTGATATTTGACATCATAAAAATAAAGTAAACGGCAGAAAGTAACAAAGTTAATATGTTATGTCTAACTTTGCAAATTAAGGCTTGAATTAACATTTCATTTGTGAAAAAAGGGCAGGGGTTCTAGATAGCAATATGATCAGGGGAGGGGGGGGGGGTCATTGCACTCTAAGGTAAAACTGACCCATTGTGAAAAGGCTATGAAACTTGTTGTCTCTACGCAATATTATTGAAACCTTTCAATCAGAGAATACATACATATATATATATATATATATATATAGCAAAGAGAAATACTACTCAGAATTCAGTAATCACATTTGCTTTATTTTAAAATGATCGCATTGGTCACTGATAATATTGCAGAACCAGTACTTTATAGTGACACAGGGTATATATTCTGTTGAAAATGTTTAACATAACTGCTAGATCAAGAAAATTTACAATATTTTCACTGTTGCAATGATATCAGATCACATCGTTATAAACGATTGCTATAACAACTGCAACTCTCTGTGTTGGGAATTACTTCAAACTGGAAACGCTATCGTGTTATTATGAAATATACCTATTTACATTCTATTGTAATCTGTTGGTCGTCTTCCGATTCCGTTTTTAGACTAATAGAATTATTTTCCAGAGACATCTCCAATCGCTGAAGTCGTTCCTACTCGGCTTCCCTTCTAAGTCACTTTGCTAAATGTAGTACACCAATATATTTCGTTATGTAATCGTTCACTCATGTCCTGTATTTCTATCAATAACACATTCAAATTCCAAACTAACTTGATTGAATTCCTGGTCCTTTTCCCTGCTGTTTCGTTTGCCTTTTTCTGGAGCGAGCAGTTGTTGTCTTGGCTGCGATTTCTGTTGTTATTCTCCCTGCTGTCGTTTCTCTATCCCTGCTTTGAGTCGTGCTTTTCTCGTGTTGATTTTCACGGGATTCGAACTTACTCGGCGACGATCTCGTGCTAATATTTCTTGAATATCTCGGAGATCACCTTGCTGGGATGTACTTCCAGGACGAGTGAAATCGGTTTCCACAAAATTTACATTACTTTCAAAAAGGCATCACCGAATAATGGCGGAAATTCAGCGTTCTCAAGTGCGTTACTATTGCCAGGTAACCTGGCCTGCGAACGGACACCTTTAAAATATAGATATATATATATATAAACATATATATATATATATATACATATATAAAAACTCTCGGCTCGATTTACTCGGGCTTGCGAGCCACGTGGTCTGACCGGAACCGACACGATTAGTAACCTCGCTACGCTCGGCCTTCGGCCTCGCTTCGCGAGGAATTAGTACTCTTGAAATTTCACTTTTCCCTGACTTTTTTCAAAGATGTAAATTTTCCCTGACTCAAAGTGAAATTCCGTGACTTTTCCCTGACCTTGAAGAATTTTTTTTTTCCCTGACTATTTCCTGACCTGTGGCAACCATGAATGACTTGTATGTGAATACTTACCTCTGCAGCTCATTGTGTTGCTTGTAAAGTTTGTTGTAGTAATCCCTCAAGGTTTTATCCATTGTTTTCTGCTTGTCCTCCTTTAAGAATGTACAGATATCACATCTCGTCAATCTAATTACCTGTAAAGAGGGAGCAGTTTGTAATACAAAACGCTAAAAAGACAAGGCGATAATTCTTTTAAGGCCAAGTCATTGCTGTACAGTATTGTGCAAGAGTAGTGAGAGCATAATTTAAGGAAATTCGCGAATTTCTTGGCTTTTCGGTGAAAAGTGGCGAAGTTTGTTCACCTCAAACGTTTGAAGAAAATTCGACAAATTTTCCCGCTGCCCTTTGTTTTAGCCATCGCGAATTTTCGAGTGGTAATTCGTGTCTACCGATAATTTGGTCGGATTTTTTGAGCAAAAATTCGCTCTTCTCGAATTTATCTTTGAACCTTCTTCCGAAAATTCGCTCTGTTCGTCAAGTTTCCTGTGGATTCCTAGTACATGTAGTAAGATAAATTACATGTAAGCCGGTGCAAAACAAGAGCGTGCGTGATAAAAACCTTAATATTATCGTGTCATTACATATTTCTCTGCAGTTCAAATATATGGTCTTTCATACATTCATTTGCATCATTATCGTGAGTGATAGTAATATCTCAAAGCCTTTTCTCACAAACTTACCGTGCTTATGTCCAGAAAAAGCTGATATCACTTTGTTTGTTACAGTCTTAAAGTGGCAAGCTCAAATGGTCTGCTTGCAAACTTGTTTTCATTGAACAAGAAATGCTACTCGCAGTTACAATTACCCCAGGCCCTGCCCGACCTTGCGGTTGTTTATACGTTACCATAGTGAAATTCAAAGTCGTGTGTTAGCTTTGGTCAGTTCAGCTTTCAAGCTATCACAGTAATCACTAGAAGAACAACATGTCTGCTTGTCCATCGATCACTGAATTTGATGTCACATTGGATGAATTTTGAGGTTAAGTAGAACTTCCAAAAGACCTTATTAAGAATTTGGAGCAACTTCAGAATACCCGGCCACTTTTTTTCGTCCATAAATCCAATGTTCCCGTGCTCCTGTACTACCGCAATGGAGGGGGAATAAAGAAATTTTGTTGTGGAATACCGCTGTCCCGCACTCCCGAAGTCATGGAATAATCTAAGTGGCAAGTGTTGAGCTACTGCTACCGTGGTCCCGCACTCCCGAAGTCATGGAATAATTTAAGTGAGTAGTGTGGAACTACTGCTACCGCAGTCCCGCACTCCCGAAGTGATTTAATACTTAAAGTAATAAGGGTTTGACTACTGCTACCGCGGTCCCGCACTCCCGAAGTGGGTGAATAATGACATTAAATATTCAGTTGCTTAGTGCGTTTGTTTGGGCTCATGGATTTAAGAAAAAAATATTCAGTTGCGTAGCGCGTTTGTTTGGGTTCATGGATGGAAGAACGAGGAATATTCATGTGTGTAGTGCATTTGTGTGGGGTCATGGATGTAAGAACAAGGAATATTCATGTGTGTAGCGCGTTTGCTTCTGCTCATGGATTTAAGAACGAGGTTTATTCATGTGTGTAGCGAATTTGATGTGTCTTGAATCGAATAAGGAGAACGAACTAGATGAGGACGTGTTAAGATTGAGTAATTCGTTTGCTTTGTATATTCTGCAATGTTTATTGAAATGTAACCTTTGGTAAACGTTATATATCAATGGCTTGAAAACGAGCTAATGTAAATGTACGAATGTTAATAACTTGGTTACAATTGCACGCGCTTTTCGTTGAAAGTGATCAATAATGCAATTGATATTTGGCAGTCGTCTTTGGGCACAATGACTCCAGTCACTGTTGTTTGTTCTTACTTAATAGGCAATGTTCTTAAAAGTTCGTTTAAATGTAATTATTTCTTTGCAAAAACACTCGCATTGGTTGGGAAATGTCACAATGAATTCCCTTGGCGAATGCATTATCAAATTCCTCACTGGTCACTGAAGTAGTTGAAGGCCATTGTTGTGGTTTCGATTTCACAAACACTTTGCATTTTCCGTGGGGTCTTGGGGTGTTAAATTCCACTACACGGCCAAAACCATTTTCTTGAAGTGACTTGGTGGCGGTACTGAACTCCGCCTCCGCTATGGCTTTGATCGAACGTTTGCCGTGTTTAAAACTGCGGAAGGAGACGACGGGACCTTAAGTGAGTAGAACGTTGTCTTTTACCGTGTCAATTGTCGGCTGCTCAACTGTTTTGTCACAGGTTGCGCTGGTGAGGTCTTTTAAGAACTAAAATGTAAGAAGAAAACAAGCCAGGGTATTAGTTTATGTTAGTAACCTGTAAGGGTTGTAACGTCTAAGTTGCTAGATTCATTTCGCGTATGAACTATATTTTTAAATGCACGTGACAAAAAGGAAGTTATTGAAATTGCAATGCTTGTACTTAATTATAAAGGTGGCGCTGGCTCCCAGTCAGTGGCGTAATATGATTTTGTAAAAGAGACAACATTCATTAAGAGAGTGCGCGCTCAAATGCGTATACTTTTAGAACTACACAGAAACAGAGAACTAGCACAAGCTGTTGACGTAATGACGGCTCGAAGAATTAAAATTTGCAGTTGATGACGAAGCTTATAGACAGTTATAGCGACAGTGTTAATATTGACTGATGAAAGCAAGTGATTGCAAAATTGTTGAATTTAACTTACTTGACACAGAATGCCTTTCTGACTCTCCAAATGTTGCACGAATTCTGTGGCATTTTCCAGAGTACTTTTTGACATTTGTGTGGGCGGAGGCGAAGTGGGAACACCGGCCAGTAGGTCATTCATTGTGTGATTCAACACGTGCAGTGCTGCGGCCATTCTTGGGACCAGCTCCGGCATCTTAGATTTGGGGGGAATTTTGCCGTCTTTGATGGCTTCGTTCACCTCTGCCACAAACTGATCAATGTTGTGTCTCAGTAGCTGTTGTGCGTCCTGGTCAAACGTGAAGAGCAGCTGGCCATGGTCGTTGACATTCTTAAAACACTCTTGAAAGTCATCGACCACCTCGGTCTCTAGGTAGATAGCTGCCGTCTCCATTTCGGTGAGCGTCGGGCGGAATGCTAGTGGAAAGGCAAGGAGGAACCTGTCGACCAAACCATGACCGTGGTCCATTCTGGCGATCAATTTTGCCACATTTAACAGCTGTGTGGCACCTAATATGCTAAATGGGGTGTTGGCTGGGATGACTCGGGACTCCTCTGTGGAATAGTGGTAGCTGCATCTTTCACCAGAGAATAATTTACACAGAAGCTGGACGTCGCCTGTCGCGTTGTCCTCGTCAGACTTCAGTAGTTTGTTCAGGATGTCGAAGACTTCGGGTGATAGAATTATCCCTTTGTTCTGGTTGGCAAGGAGTTTAACTAGTCCTGAAGAGGTGCTTTTGCTTATATTAGAAGAAGTTAATTCTAACTCTTCCAAGGGATCTTGTGTGGCGTGTTGTATTGTGGACGATTTCCCTGTAACGATACAAAAACGACAAGGGTGTTTATCACTGAACTGCCTATGACAACTTTAAGGAAAGGTGAAAAATTATAGAAGATTTGACTCAATTAATTGTCAGAAAAACACACAATATATATTTACCTGTTCCAGGGTATCCAACAAAGATGGTGAAGAGATTTAGGGGCTGGCTGTGCGTTAATGTTTCGACACGGCAGTGATTCGATGCAAGGAGGTAGGCGGTTGTTGTGAAAAGTGACGGTATGAAATAGCTTTCACAGCTTCCCACAGACACTGCCTTCTTTTTTATGAATTGGTGGACGTCTTGGTTTGTGAACAATTTCTCGTAGGAAAGGTGAACTTCGTTCAGCCACTTTTGCAAATTCACCCAGGTTTGTTCGTTTTCTTTTGAAAGCTTCAAAAGCGCATACATGGTGAGCATAGATCAGATGTGACGAATGTCATAGATTGATCGCAAATGAGAAGCAATAGAAGTGACGGTTGATAAGAGATGCCGTCAGTTGAAATTTTGACCAATTGTAAGCCACGCGCAAGTCTATCTTAGCAGTGTGTACCCCTTGGGAACAGTGAGTTATTTAGCCTATTGATAGTGGGTTACATGATAAAATACATTGTGGGCTTTGAAGAAATCAGGGAGTAGTATGAGTAGTGATGAACTGAAAGGTCTAAATGACAGGCTTAGCATTATTGAAAGTGCACTGTAGGTTTTGAATAGGTTTGTTATTTGTAACTAGCAAAATGCAAGGGAAGGAAATGAAGTAACGATGAAAGGGACGCACTGTCGATACAATAAATTGAATGAATTATTATTAGATTTCGAACACTTAATAATTTGTTTTGTATTGTGTAGCGGTGTTCTCTTTGTGTAAGAAGATTAATAATAATGAAAGAGGAAACTAAAGAAATGAATGGACGTGAGGGAAGGTGCATGGCTGGGAAAAAACTTCCTGGGATCATGCAATGAGCATGCAGGGATGACGAGAGAATGCCATTTGTTGTATTACTCGTTCCCTCTGCGAGCCTTCGTACAAAAAAACAAGAAAAAATGGGACGGGCGGCAAATACAAAGAGGTTGGTTGAATAGTTAATTAACCTTGTGTAAAGTTGTGATAAATCACACAAGGTGGGAGAAATCTTTTGTGTAAAGTATTGTTTAATGTGCTGGTTAAACCTTGCAACCACTTATTTAAATTTTCGGGGAATGAATTGTTTATTGGGGGAAGCGGTACTTGTGAAATTATTGTTTTGCATATAGCTTTTGATTTCGAGGCGCGGGAAAGCATTTGGTACAGGCAATTTTATTCTGTTAGATGTGGAAGTGCACGAAGCATGGTTGACAAGGCCATTCAAGTTGCGATCGGTTCAAAACGACCTCACCAAACAGCTACGCCTTGCGCAAGTAGTCCAAAAGTGAAAAAAAGAGGATTGTGCAACACAATGCAGTATTTCTCAATCAGGAAGCTACGGCCGCAACAACAAACAGAAGAAGTGGCGTTACGATGACCTAGTAGGCGTAATGGCGGATAAAGAGATGTTTATTCACTGGTTAATGGACGAAGGCCTGATAGCAATGAAACGATTGTGTCCAATGTGCGAGGAAGGGATGACCTTGGCAAGATGTGCGGATTGATCAGATTTATTCAGGTGGGAATGCAGGAAGCAGGAAAAAGGGAAAAGGCACAAAGCAGAAATATCGATCAGGAAAGGTAGCTGGTTCAAGAAAAGCAAAATGACTTTAGAAGAGATTGTGAAGTTGACGTACTGGTGGTGCCAGGATCTTGATCAGTCGCAGATTAAACACGAATTAGGACTTGCGGAAGGTACTGGTGTTGACTGGGACAGCTTTTGTCGGGAAGTGTGTGAGATCACTATGTTTGAAAACAGCGAAAAACTTGGAGGGGAAGGCAAGTTCGTACAGATTGACGAGAGTAAATTTGGTAAAAGAAAATACCATCAAGGCCATCACGTGGAAGGTCAGTGGGTGTTTGGCGGGATTGAAGAGGACAGTAGGAAGTCTTTTCTTGTGGCAGTGGAAAAACGGGACGAAGGAACACTATTACCTATAATTAAAAAATGGATCGCACCAGGAACAATTATCGTATCCGATTGCTGGAAGCCTTACACTAATCTTGACAAGCATGGCTATGAACATCGAACAGTGAACTGCTCGATTGAATTTGTGAATGAAGAAGGTGATCACACAAATAAAATGGAAGGACATTGGAGGCATGCAAAGTGCAGATTTCCGAAGTTCGGAGTACAAAAACATTTATGTTCAACTTATTTGGCCGAATTTATGTTGCGATATACTCATAGAGGCGAAGACTTGTTCGCGCTTTTTTTAAATGATGTGAAGAAAATTTATTCAGCGAATTAAGAACGCTAAAATAGGCACTAGCAAGATGAGAACATTATTTCCACACCCGTTATTGCGCGAATGGTATATTTGTGGGAATTGTTTGTGGCCGAATTTATGTGGCAATATGCGCATAGAGGCGAAGACTTGTTTGCGGTTTTTTAAATGATGTCAAGAAAATTTATTCAGCGATTTAAGAACGCTAAAATAGGCACTAGCAAGATGAGAACATTATTTCCCCACCCGTTATTGCGCGATAGTATATTTTTGTGAACTGTTTGTTAGGTTTATATAAGGTAAATAAATATTTGCAATTTGAATAAGTGTCATTTGTCTGTGCGGTTTTTATTTGTTATGGGCAGTTACAACGCTGTTTGTGAGGCTTTCATTTTTATATGCGAAGCTGGAAGTTAGATAAAAGGAAGATTTTGGTTTGACATTTTTTGGAAGAGAAAATCACATGTTAACATTTCGTGACGCTTATACAAAGTTAGCAACGACTTCGGGACTGCGGGACTGCGGTAGCAGTGCCTTACAGTAAACCAAGGTGATCAGCTACTGAATTCATTATGGCCACCTCGGGACCGCGGTAGCAGGATTACAAGACACAAAAAAGTGGCCGGGTATTCTGAAGTTTAGCCAAGAATTTTACTTTCGTCCGAGTTGACCCGGACTAACGGTCAGACTTTTGTACCTGCCTTGCCGGCTCATTGACGTGGCACAGCTTACGTTAGGGAGTTCGCATCATTGAAAACGATCAACGCCATGAAAGACGGATTAGCTCATTAATAACAGCAAATTTTATAGAGGAGTAAAGCGTCAAAATGACCACGATTGTTGACAAGAGAATGATACATTGATGGCTCAATACTGGTCAGCACACTGCACTGCGATATTTCGTATAGTGCAAGTGGAATTATCCCTCTAGTAAGGAATTTTCGTTCTGGTCTTGAAAATGTGGTGAATTTTTGACCTTTGTTTTAAAGAAATAACGCTCAAGACATTGTGAAAAGATGCCCGAATTTTTGAGCAAATTTTCTTTGAAAGTTCATGGAAACAAAGAATGAAATTTGCGCATTTCGCTCTCATTACTTTTGCACAATACTGTACCTTCAGGATCAAAATGTCGGGAAACTCCAACTTCATGATACAACAAAACTGTGAATAGCACACAACTTCCTCACTGAGGTTGGTAAAGTCCTCCTTCATATGGTGGTATGGCATGCAGTTGTGATAGCTTGGTACCTTAATTTTAAATGAATCAGGCATTTTGTCTCTGATTCTGCTAAACGTCAACTTCATCAAAGCCTTCGCAACATTGGTTTTATGCCTTGTGCCCACAGAATCTTGGAAACATTCCTTGTATTTTTCTAATCCATTCCCAAAATGCTTTACAGATTCCTCAAATCTCTTATTACTTATGCTATAAACTGCTAACCATGCAACCTGGCATATGTTGTAACCACGCCAAAAATATGTTACACAATCTGAAATAGAAAAAAAACCAAAGATCAAATCATTTGATTATCAGTAAAGTGTGAAGTCATACAGCCTGTTATATGTACTATTTCCTTGTCAAATGGAACAAAATTAATTTTGCAAGGCTTTACCCCAGTTGTCACAATTCTGAATCAAGATTCCTAACTGTTTTGAGTTTTTTATTTTGATATTTCAAGTCAATCAGGTCTCCACATCCCTTCATTTGACTCAAACTGCATTCAAGCTTTGCTAGAACAATTGCAGAGGACCGGTCTGTGTACAGAAACTGCTTGTGTTACCAAGAGAATACAAGCTTTTGTACTGCACAACCCATCGATTTACACCATGCATCAAGAGATAGGCCTGATGGCAAGTAGTTGCTGACATCTATAGTGTAGAAACTTTAAATTGTCCACAGTAAGAAACATATAGTTGTCCTCCCTTTTGGCTATAGATATATCGCCTTGGTTTTCAGTAATACATTTGACAAAATATCTTTTTATCATATTGATATCGATTGATATACACAGATTATCACTCATCTTATCTACTCATCTTATCTTTTGTGAGGTTCAAATTTAAATTACCGGTCGTTTTGAAGACTTTTTCCCGAGTTCAATCTTTAACTAGGTTTATTTCTGTTCTATCCATAAATTCAGGGTTAATTGGAAGTTCGGTTTCCCCTTCATCAGCTGTCTCGTATTCTCTTTCAGGTTCTCTTTCGGATTTAAATTCATTGTAAATTCTCTTGACTTGTTCTCTAAAATCTCTTTATTACACTATTAATTGGTTGCCGAATTGAATCAGGTACATACAATGACAACCTACTAGCATATCCGTTTATAGATTGCATAACCCCTTTAGCTGAACTTGGATTATCAATGGGTTTGTTAAATGATTGTTGGTTCATTACTTAATTTGAATGCACCTATTGACTGTGAGTTGTATGTTGAGCAACCTGAAGGTTATGAACAAAAAGGGCCCAATGGACAAAAACTTGTTTGCAAGCTAAAGAAATCATTGTATGGCTTGAAACAAAGTGGGAGAAACTGGAACAGTATGTTACATGACTATCTAACACAAGAAGAGTTTGTACAATCCTTAGTGGATCCTTGTGTTTATGTCAGGACTACTGAAAGTGGTCAAGTAATTTTAATTGTATGGGTTGATGACATAATTATTGCAGGTAGCAACACAGATGTGTTGAAAGAATTTAAAGAATGTCTTATGATGAAATTCAAAATGAAAGATCTGGGTATTCTATCATGGTTTCTAGGCATCCAATTCAAGTGTGGAAATGGGTATGTTGAAATGAACCAAACCCAGTACATAGAAAAGATTTTGTCTCGGTTCAACATGTCAGAATGCAAGCCAAAGGCAATCCCATGTGAGCTGGGTGTAACTAAGGGCAGTACAGTTAATGAAAGCTGAGTATGTAGCATTAGCCATGGCTACCCAGGAAGCTAAATTTCTTAGGCAACTATTAGCTGATCTAGTGGGTCCCCCTTGTGAGGTTATTCGCATGTATGTAGATAATCAAGGGGCAATAGCACTGGCTAATAATCCTGTGCATCATAAGAGATCAAAGCATATTGATGTTAAATACCACTTCTTAAGATTAGAGATCCAGAATGGAAACCTCAAGCTGACATATGTACCAACAGAAAATAATGTTGCAGACATTTTTACTAAGCCTGTAACTAGGGTTAAACTTAATAGACTACTTCCATAAATGTTGTAAAGTTGTGATTGAGTGGGGGTGTTGGATGCAAACCCAACTTACATAAAGCGGAAGTATTTACGTACAGGAAATGTCATTCAAGTTAACATTAAATCGAGGCTGTATTGCATCAGCCACCATGTATATATTTCATAGCCACGTGTAACTTCTAGTTCGTGCGAATGTCAGTGAAAGAAGAACAATAAATGTTTGGTTACAGTTGATCTTGGAGTCTTCAATCCACCGAAGAACAAATGGCCACGCTTGCAACAATTAATTAATTAATTAATTAATTAATTAATTAATTAATTAATTAATTAATTCATTCATTACTTAATTAATGGCATATGTGGGTGGTGGTATGCTGGCATTGGGTTATATGGTTAGTAAATTCTTTTAGTTAATTGTGTGACCAGTTTAAAGATTTCTTACTGATAAGTAAAAAATCATGGAAGAAGACCCAGAAATACCAGACTTTCCTGTTGATCAAGACGATGATGGTGATAGTGAAAATATACCATTAAACACATTTACATCCACCACTCGTCAAACTGACCCTGATTATGGTGGTGATAATGATGATGATGATTATGATGATGATGATGATGATGATGAGGAAAGTAAAGAAGACAATAGGGCTCGCGCTTTAAAAAAGATAGAAGAGAAGTTCTACAATTTTGATCCACTAGATTCACCATTCAGTGCAAGAATCGATGATGAGGGGGTATGGGTTAGATTGACTGATCAAGCTAACAATATTGAGCATTTACTTATTAACTCCAAAGGGGATTTGGTAGATTATGACCGACTTCCTGTGAAAATCAAGAGAGCAATTGGCATTGATTATCAGAGTCTTGTTCTTAATAAAAATAAACTAATTGCTGATTTGAATGAAGCCAATGAAGAAATTAAGGATTTAAGTAATGCACTAAAAGGTTTAAGAGCAGCAATGGAAACAAGTCAAATAGAAATAGATCTATATGTTTCACATGAGAAAGAGTTGAGAGGTATAATTGAACGACATCAAACCAGAATCGCTGAAAGTGAAAGCTATTTAGATGCAGCTGTTAAACAGAAGATACAAGCTAAAACAGAGGCTGAGAAACTTCTAGGTGAATTAAATCGATACAAAGATGAACTCGACAAAAATAAGAAGGGCCTGTCCAATTTAAGAAGGGTGGAACAAAGTAGGGATCGTTTACTCGCAAAGGTCAATGAATTTGAAGAACTAGCGAGAAAGCAGATAATTTCCAATCAAGAACAAATAAGCGATCTAGAGAGACAAAATGATGAAATACTTGATAAGATGCCTCTTCGTGATCGTGTGAAGGCCATCTTCAAAAAGTACGGTTTTACAGTTGTTGCTGTGATGAGTGCTGTAGGTGTTGTTATCGGTGTGATTGTTTCTAATCTAAAAAATGGTTTGACCAGTGTTGGAAAGGGTGTTGGTAACGGTTTGAAAGCGATTGGTAAAAAGATTGGCGAGATATTACCTGGAATGGTTGGAGCAATTGTGAGTTTTATCTTCAAAACAGCTGGGGAGGTTATTGGTTTTTTAAGTAAAAATGCTTGGCTGTTGATAGTGGCTGTGGTTCTATACCTTGTAGAACAATTTAAAAAGAAGAGACGCTAAGTAAAAAAAATAATGAATGATACAACGTTTCTATCTATCACGATGCTAACTCCCGAAACAAGAATTTATCTGGATCCACCCTTAACCAATGTAAAAGAGATACAAATGCAAGTTAGTTACATTCCTATAGCGTCGTCTAGAAATCCTTTGTACTTAATGTGTGATCTTATAGAGTCAAAGTCTTCATATTTCAATTTGATCCCCCGCGGTGAAAATGTAGAACTTAACCCCTCACAACTACTAACTGTTATTCCATCTCAAGAACATCCTTGTTTAAGAGTTTCACAAACCAAAAATCCGATCAACTACTTTACTTTATGGATTTTAGATGGAAATGGAAGAAAGGCTGACTTAAATAACGAACCTATTAGAATTAATTTAAAGATTTCCTGTTGATTAGCCAAAATGGAAGACTACAATAGAATTTATCCACAAGTGCCTCTGAACGGGGACCCACTTAATTTCAGACTTCAAAAATCGTGTGAAGTAGTACATAATCTTCAGAAGGAAATTAGACATTATGAGGATGTTAGGAAAAAATACAATAGAGCGAGGGGGATATTTACTAAAATCAGTGTTGGTAGCGGGGTGGTTTCAGTTATTTTATCTGCAAGTGGACTGGGAACCTCTCTTACTGGTTTTGGTGCTGTTGTTGGTATCCCGTTGGGAGCGGTGGGTGGTCTTTGTGGTGGTATTTCGGTCGGATTCGGTGCGGCTTCTAAACGACTTTCACATAAAGTTAGTAAACACGAACAGACCGTTTCCCTGGCAAAAGCAAAAGTAAATACCATTCACGACTTGGTTTCAAAGGCACTGAAAGATAATGCCATCTCCGACCAAGAATTTTCGCTAATTTTAGCAGAGGTGGACAAGTTTGAAAAACTAAAACTCGAAATCCGTCAAAAAGACCGGAAAGATACAGAAAAAAACTTAAATATGTCACAGATAAGGACAGAGGTTCGTGCGGAAATTTTAAAGGAGTTAACCGGTCCAGAACGTTGAAATTTTCATTTGAGCGAACGCCTGTAGGATGGAATTATGAAGTTGGTATTAGAAAAGAACGGTGTTGATTTAAAAACATCTTATTCTAAACATAAATAATAAAATGTTACTCAATGATTTCAGAAATAGGTATCCAAAGGCTGATCGCAGTCAATTCTTATTTGTGGCCGATCAATATGGTGGTTACATTAGGTGGAAAGTTAATGGGACAACAATCATGTCTTATGATGACCTCACTGGCAAAACATGGACTGAAGACCTGTCACCCCGTTTGAAAAGACTGCTATGGAAAGATTTAGGATTGGATTATGATGCATTGAGTTCATTCCCAAAGAGTTTAACTATGACCAATCGCTCTTACTCAATACCTGCCATTGATTTTGATGACTTTACAAATAATATCACAAACATGCTGACCTCATTAGATATATACGTGTCCAATACTAAAAAGTTCACCGCTAAGATGCGTAACATATTTACATCCCAAGTTGTGACTTTCAAGTTTGGTAAACAGAGTAGAAAATGGCTGAACGCACTCGATATGAATTATTGGCCCCAACAACTGAACTTTGCAGTGTGGTGTGCAACCTCTGGATGTGGAATAAGTCCTTTTGAGAGTCTCAACTACCCCAAAGTCGTGAGTAGCTTCATTAAGTTTCATGTGTATTTCACTATAAGACGAATACTGTATGAATTGAGTCTCCCTCTACCTGATGAGCAACCCTTTGTAATAAACAACAACCCTTACAGCAAAGTAGCTTATCAACGATTGTGTGCTGAATTTGGAATATCAAAAAACTCTGACTTTAGATGGAAAGGTGGTGGAAACGGAGGTTTGGGTGATATATTCATAGATTATGGTGCTGGATATCATGGAGCGGGTGGTGGATATCAAAATGTCCATATGGTAAGGAAATATGATGATGAAGCTGATCAATGGCCTGGTGAAGGTGGTAAATTTGCCGATGATGGAGGTAAGAAGGAAAAGGGTAATCTCATCTCATTCATACGTAATGATGACTTTGCCGATTACAAATATGCTTGGCTTATCCCAACAAGTGGCTATGGACTCACTAAAGCCGGTCTTGGTAGATTGAATCGATCTGCTGAAGCTTTTGTTTACTGCGTATTGGGAGCGCAAGTCAACACTAGAAACTCGATTGTGGGTAGTGGTGGTGGATCGATCGAGACTCAACAAGAATTCTTAGCCCTATTTGAGAGTAGTGTGATTGAGAATAACATTTCGAGTTCGATCCAAAGATATCAATTAGCTGTCCAAGAAGCGAAATTACGGCTTGATTTAGCTATTGCTCCCGGTGTATGGCTAATGCCTTCTAATATGATAATCAACACTGAGAGTGTGACTGGTTTTAATAACAAGTTGATGAAAGCGACTAATGATATGCGTTTTGGAGTTAATATTTCCCTAAACACTGAAGCAAAACAGGTCGGAATAAAACATAACATGGGATCTTCAAAGTTAAAGTTACCGCATAGAACTGAGACGAAACCAAAAACCACGAAACACGAAAATAATCTAGACTCAACGCAACACGAAAATAATATAGACTCAACGCAGCATGACTCACAGCATGAAAAGAATATATTAGCATTGATAGTTGTCTTTGGCGGATTAGCATGGTATCTATTTCGGTAGTTCATGAGTTTTTCACGTGGGAATACAATAACGATCACGTGTAGAACAATAGATTACATACCTTTACGACATAGCAACAAGCAAGTTGAAAAGTGGATTTGAAGTTTACTTTTAAAAGGCTTGTTTCTAACGTCGCTCAGGAATGTGATTACGTCAATGCAAATTATATAGATGAGTTATGTAACACTGACTTATGTTATATAACCTATTGTTTTTGTTGTGTCTCTTGTGTTGTGTGACACTCTGTACAGCACGACTTATATCTGTTGTGTTCACATATTTGAGATCCTCTGCAATCCTTACAAAACCATCTTTGTCTTCCATGAATACATATTCCTTTCCCGTTGCATTCTTTGCACTGATACCTCCTCCGTTTATGCTCACAAATACTACCACCGTTGCATTCTCTACATCGCGCCTTCTGTCTGTTGTGTTCACATATTTGAGACCCTCCACAATCCTTACAGTAATATTTTACCTTTCCATGAATACACTTATACTTATTAGTTTTTGTTTGATTCTCAGGTATAGGTTCATGTGAGGGGGTAGGTCTTTCAATATTAGTTCTAAGGGTGTCTATATTACCCAACGCTTTGATGAGATCGTCCTTACGCATTCTATAATATCCTTTAATACCCCGATCTTTGGCAAGTTTTTTCAGTTCTTTCACTGTCTTCTTCTCCATCATTTTATTATAATATTATTACTTTAAGCCAATTTAATTTTTTTGCGCTAGTATAATTAAGTATAGTATAAGTGGATTAGAGTCGCAAAGTATCTGGAGGGAGAGTAGGGGAGGAGGAGGGGGATTGCGCCAGATACTTTGCGACAGTCTTATTAACCATTTTTTTAAATTTTGCGCTAAAGTCGGCTATTTACAACTACTAAAGGTAATCTTCATATCTAACCCTGCAAAACTGTAACAATTCCTAATTTTCTTGTACAAATAGTTAAAAATTAAAAAACAAAGAAATATTGCAATAACTTCAAATGTGTACGTATGATCGTTTATCATCAATCTTTGGTATTACTCTTTATAAAAGCTGTTCGATGGGAAGAATGGGAGTAGTTTCCCTACGCTTTATATTCAGAAAGGGCAGCCCTGCATCTCTTCTCGATCGGTTTCTGCTGGTTTTTCTTTGGTTAGACCCTCTCCATTTCTGTATAGTTTTGTATTTCTTCTTGTCTATTATCTTCAATTCGCAAATGCCTATTAGTCTAACGAGGTAAAACTGAAAGAACCCCATACACTTGGTTTGATGCGTCGCCTTTCGTCGGAATAGTTTAAAATTATGGTGGCTAAACACAGTCTTGGCAGTCTGTGAGTGTTGTATGTCATTTTCCAAATCATGGCAAGAGAAAGGTTGCAGCTCACAAGCTGAAACTTGGAAGGTGAAAATACACTGATAAAAGCTTTTCATTGCGATGTAAAATTTGACGTTTTGGTAGTTATCTTGGCAACATAAACGATTGAATACAACCTTAAAATTACACTTTTGCACCGTTCACATAAAATTCGCTGATACGATTTTCCTATAAACTTGCACGTAGCTTACTTAATTAATCATCACCATCACTGCACACAGCTTATTACAATTAGTTATTGCCATTCGCCACTTATTTGACCAAATTCTAACAGACAGGTTCTTAGATAATGGCAGAATTTCCCGACTTTTCTCTTCCCCCTTTTGACGTCTAAACATTCAAATGGAGTCTTCAACTAGGTTTCCAGAGATAGATGCTACTGATTTACGCGAGATGAGGGAGAATAATCAGAACAAGAACACTCAAAGAAGCAAAAAAACCTGTGTTAAAGTGTTTGACCTATGACGGGCTCAGCAAAGCGAAGTGAGAAATACTGTACTTTAGACGATAAAATATTTGCTTTGTTCATTCCAAAAATTCCTCGGGCTGCCAAATTTGACTCGGCCTAAAGGCTCGTCCAGTTTTGGCTGTTCTCAGAATTATTTTCATTCAATTATTTCCAAATTGGACAGCATGTACTAATTGTACTCCAGTTATTAAATGTCTCTCAAAAATCATCTGTTCGACTTCCATTTTAAAGTTCTAATTTAAAATACGATAACAGTAAAACTTCTGCCAAATATCACAACATTAAAATGAGTAGATATTGAGAAATCATCTTCTGTGTACCATTCCTTTTTTCGCCGCTATGCATATGTTTGTTTGTTTAATTTAAAACTCGCGCCGTCACACGAGTTACTGCTGACCGCCCGAAATTCTGTGTTCAGCCACCTTAAATAACAGAGAAATATTACAATAAATTGTAATGTTTTTTCGTCTTGTTATGATCTTAGATGGTAATTCTTTTAATACTACTCTTTATAAAAGGTGTCCGATGGGAAAAATGGAAGTAGTCTCCCATCCTCCTTGTATTTTCTGACCTGTGCTTTATATTCGGAAAGACCAGCCCTGCATCTCATCTCTATCGTTTTTACCGCTGGTTTTCCTGAACGGTCCCTCTCCATTTCTGTTATAGTGTTATATTTTTTCCTGTCTATTATCTAAGTATCAGCTAAGTATCGGCGGAATGTCGGTGGCCTATCGATCGACATGTCGGCCGACAATCAGACAACCACTCTTGGTCGACATATCGACCGACACTCGACCGATGTATCGGTCGACATATCGACCGACACTCGATCGATATATCGGCCGATATGTCGACCGCCATATCCTGGTCGAGTGTCGGTCGAGTGTCGATCGATACATCGGTCGAGTGTCGGTCGATATGTCGACCGATACATCGGTCGAGTGTCGGTTGATATGTCGATCGATATGTCGGTCGAGGGGTGCACAAAATACACATGATCCCAACCCAGAAGCATCGCAATTTTTGTTTTGTTTTTGGAGTCGAGAGAGCGGCGGAAATTGATCTCGTTTGCCTTGACACTATTTTAGCTGTGTGTAATACACACAAAGTTTCCCCAATTAAGCCCCAGTCTCTTCGCGAAGAAGATATACACTATAGCAACAGCTTTTATGCGTGTCAAAATTACGTGTCATTTGCTCTTGCGTCCACGTCGTATTGTTTGCTGCCATAGCAACAGCTTTTTTAAGAGTGAACCCAGATGTTATTTGTCATTCACTTTCAAACAATCTCGAGGTTATGGCTAAAGTTACGAATTATACAAGAACTCGAATCGAGCTCTTGCACAAGCAAGGCCTTCGCCCGGCCGAAATCTTCAGGCTATTAAAAACCGAAGGTTTAGCTGTCAGTCTTGCTAGCATCAGTCGTACTATCAAGAAATTTAAAACCACCGGCTCCGTGGCAAATCTACCACGCTCTGGACGACCAACGAAGATATCTGATGAAGCAAAACATTTCATCGATCGGCAGATGCGAAAAGATGACGAGATGACTAGTCGCATAATCAAGAAGAAGTTGGCGGGAACGATATATCGCTAAACGAGTAAGATATATCGCTTAGCGGGAACGATATATTGCTAAGCGAGAACGATATATCGCTGAAGGGAAACGATATATTGCAAAGTCTAAACGATATTGCATTACTTTTGGACGATACTGTATGATATCTAAGTGCCTGGTGTAGAAGTATATCTTCTGTACTATCAACTAGTCCCAAGCAGATTGGTAAGGACAAAGAAAAGTTCTGTGGCTTTATCTGGTGCTGTATCAACCAGTGTTGGATATTTTGCCAAAACGTTTGAACGAAGTCACAGTCCCAGAAGAGATGAATCAAGCTTTCCTTTTTTTGTTCACAGAATGTACATATATCTGTTAAGGAGATACCTATTTTATAGAGATAATCATTTGTTGCAATTCTTCTGTGCAAAAACTTAAATTGGAAAGTCCGAAGTTTGGTTTCTTTCGCGCAGTAGAAAGGCAAAATGTATGACTTATCCCATGCTATAAAGTTTTTGTAATTTTCGCAGTCAGCTATCCATTTGCTTTGGCTTTTATCAGGTGATGAAGTAATTCCTTTGACAATTAACTTATACGCCTCCTTGCAAACGTTTGAGGATGATAGTAACTTTTGACTACGAGTAAGTTGGTCTTCAGATTTCATCGTAGTCTGGTGTTGAAAAGACTTTTTTAATTTTGCCAGGGCGGAAACTACGCCATAGTACCTTTAAAAAGTGGTATTAACTTTGTAGCGAGCTTTAAAATCTTTATACGTTAAAAAGTCAGACTTTTGATCTAGCAAGTCTTTGACCTGATTAACTCCTGCACGAGACCAATCATAATAAGAGATTGGCTGGTTTTCAATTCTTATAAGAGAGTTGTACCAAACTGGCACATTAGCGAAGATTTCGATTACTTCATTAGTAAACGAGTCCTGAATGTTTAAACCAGCTACATCAGCTTGCTTCAAATTACCAGTCAGAAGTAATTTACCGTCATGTTGTTTCATGAAATATTCAAAAAATAATTTCCATTTTGCTTGATTGTTATTATCAAGATACTTCTTTACCCATTTGGTTTTCAGAGCTTGATTGAAGGATTGAATGTCTAACATTTTTAATCCACCATCTTTATATTTGTTTAACATGACACTTCTTTTCATTTTATCCCCTCTCCCATCCCACAGAAAACTGTACAGAAGTTGATGTATTTCTTTCAGATGAGACTGCGAAGATGGCAAAGATGACATGATATAAACAAGCTGAGATGCAGCTAAGCCTTTAATAACCGTAATTTTCCTGAGCAGAGTTAATCTTTCGAGCTGCCAGCAACTTAAGATTTTAGAGATCTTCTCCATCTTTTCCTGGTAATTTAGCATGACAGCTTTCTCCTTGCTGATCGAAAACCATACTCCAAGAGCTTTGACCTTCCGATAACTCCAGTTGATGTTTTGATTTATTTCTAGTTTATCTGTTCGGTTTTTGAAAGATCCAATCCAGAGTGCCTCAGTCTTCTGTAGTTGACTTTTAGGCCTGACAATTTAGCAAAGATGTTAAGTAGCCAGAAGGATCTTTCTATTGAGGACTTTGTACCGTCCAATATGAGTGTGGTATTATCAGCATACTGGCTTCTTTTGCATTCATTGTCCAAAATTTGAATACCACGAATTAATTTATCTCGTCTTCCTGCTGCCCCCAGGATTTCAGCACATAAAATAAACAGGTAAGGGGACAGCCTTGACGCACACCTCTTCCTAAATGAAAGAAATCTGAAGACCAGCCATTGTTTTGTATACTGCTGCTAATGTCAGTATAAAAGAGCTTTATCCAGTGTACAAGAGAATCTCCAAAGTTATAATATTTTAGAGTCTTTTCAATAAACGACCATACAAGAGTGTCAAAAGCTTTTTCAAAATCAATGAAAAGGAGAAGTCCAGGAATTTTTTCGATATCTGTATAGCTTAAAATGCTATTTAACAGCGTTATATTTTCGCCAATAAACCTGTTTTTTGGAAGCCTGTTTGATCACTGTCAATCACCGAAGGCAAAGTTCTTTTGATTCTGTTAGCGATTGATTTTGATGCGATTTTATAATCACAATTTAAAAGTGAGATGGGTCTCCAGTTTTTTATGTAACATAGAGATTTATCTTTCTTTGGAATCAAAGTTAATAATCCTCTCCTCTGTGATATGGAGAGAAGGCCTTTAGCATGGGAAGCATTAATAGCAGCGAGAAAAGAGGGCTTAATGTCATTCCAAAAGACTTTATAAAATTCAACTGGAATTCCGTCCGTTCCAGGTGTTTTGTTTGATTCCATAGTTTTTAGGCTTTCCAGACATTCAGCAGCCGTCAGCAGACCTTCACAAAGTTTTCTTTCATCATCACTTATTGTACAATGGTTCTCTTTTTGAAAAAAAAGGTCTTTGCCAGAAAACGTTTTGAAAAGAGCTATTTTTTGACGCGTACAGTGCTTGAGAAAAGCGTTTCGCTTCATTTAAGATTTCTTCATCTGTGTTTTAAATTATGTTATCGATTTTCAGATTTCTCATTGTTTTACTATTAAAATGCCTTTTCTCAAACTCCAAAAAAAACTTTGTATTTTTCTCACCTTCATTGTACCAACGCATTCTGGACCTGATAATCGAACCCTGGGTTATGTATTTGATCCATTGTTCTAAGCTTTGTTTCTTAATCTCTAGTTTCATGTGGATTTCACGCTTCTCAATTTCGGAAAGGTCATTTTCAAGTTTACATTCAAGCATTAAAATCTCTAGGGCCTTCACAGTACATTTTTGCTTTGCCTTTTGTTGTTTTGCATATTTAATCGAAGCTGCTCTTATTTGCATTTTCATCACATCCCATAAAAGAACCGGGTCTACTGACTCGTCTTCTTTGTAATCATTTGACACTACATTTATGGTTTCTTTGATAAGATTAATATATTCAAGATCCTTTAGAAAGTGGCAGTTGAACTTCCAGAAACCTGGTCCTGTGGGGTTTGTTTTAGTGCCAAGAGACAACGTAATAAGAGAGTGGTCAGTTTTAAAGCCCGGTAGAATATCCGCCTCAAGTGCATCGGTAGATAAGCTTGAACTAAAAAAAAAAGTCTAATCTACAGTGAATTTCTGGTTTATTTCTTCTCCACGTGAAACGCTGAGAGTCCGGGTGAAGATCACGCCAAATGTCCGTCAAATTCATATATTCTTTGAGCATTTCAATTACTTCTAATGATTTAAAATGAGTGGTAAAATTTCCTCCTTTCTTATCTTTTTTAATATTTTGTACTAGGTTAAAGTCTCCTCCTAAGACCAGATGTTCACATTCAAAAGTGGAAAGGTTATTAAAGGCACTTTGAAAGAAGTTCGGATCATCATTATTTGGCGCATAAATATTTTGTAGGGTTATAGTTTTGTCTTCTGTTTTGATATCAACTGAGATGAATCTTCCCTCAGGGTCTGAAAAGTACTCTAGTATCTCAAAAGAAAAATTGATGGAAACACCAGCTCTGGAACTTGAGAGGCTGCTGAACAGACCTCCATACCCCCATTCAGCTAACCACAGATTTTCTGTTTCTTTTGAACTTTGCACTTCTTGCAAAAAATAAACAGGGTATGTTTTATTCCTTAACCAATTAAAAGTTTCTCTTCTCTTAGCCTAGCTCGATAGTCCCCTAACATTCAAGGAACATATCACTAGATTATCTACTTTGGAAATATTTGACAAATTGAAAGACAATATTCAAAAGGCTGGAGATGGACCTGGAGTGGTGACCTCGTAATATCAAACAAAAAACAAAACAGAGAAAACAAAGACAGAGAGCACAAAGAAAAATCACAAAACAAAATATCAAAATAATTTAGCAACACAAAATATAAACAAAAAATACAGGAAAGTTAAAATAACATATTTAAGGCACATAAGATATATCTATGAACAATAGGTTGTCATCGGCAATAGGTTGGCTATCAGTGTGTGGGGCTGCTGCGGAGTAGGTCACAAACAATGGACATTCTGAAATGGCCCACGCTGGAGGAGCGCCGTCGTAAATCTGTTTTTAAACTCGTTAAGAAATGCCTGCAAGGGCAATGTCCCCAATATTTTAAAGAATATTTTAAACGTAATACAATCCATGCGCGCGTCACTAGACAAAGCAACCTTTTACATCCGCCTGCTGTAAGGACTGAGATCGCAAAACGATGCTTCTATTACTATGGTTGCACTCTTTTTAACGAACTATCTTGATGGTATTTCGTACCCAGTTGCTTCTAAATCTTTTATTTGTACATAGTTTTCTATCTACAGTACAGCCCTAAAATAACGCACGCGCAAGAAGAAGCGCAAGAAGTTCTTGCGCCGCAAGAACACGCAATCCGCCGCAAGAAGTAAAAATGTTATATTTTTGCGGTTTACCCGCAAGAACATTCGAAACGCAAGAAGTTAGAAGCCTAACCGCAAGAAGCCGCAAGAAGTTGATTTTCTAGGCGCAAGAAGCTGCAAGAACTTATGAATCTTATTGCAAGACGCAAGAAGGCGCAAGAAGTTGCGTCTAGTCAAACAGTTCAGATCTAACTCGTAATGCCGTGTTCGTGGAAATGCTCAGCGCTTGCTCGCAATGTTGTCCATAAGATAAGTCACTGTAGTGGGAAGAGATTTAATAATTATATCATCTTCAATTTTCGAACAGCGTGATCTGTGAGCGAAGACAACCTTCGTTCGAATCTCGTGCACTGAACCACAAAGACTATGTGTGTAAACAAATTATACGCTACGATGTTGTAAATTTCTATTAGAGCGTTTTGCAGAGTTATTCTTACAGACAGAAAGCTTTTGCAGTTTTTTGTGTTTCTAAACAAACGGTAATCAAGGAAACTTGAAAGTCGCCTAAGGAAGCAAACGGCTTTCGTAAATTCTACCCTGCTTGCAATACGAAAAAAAATATTCGCGGTATGTTGTGATAAGAACATGAATGATTTTCTCAAAGTCGAGATCTAATGTGTTTGCCTTGTGCATTCCTCTTATTTCGAATACTTCAGACAGCAAATACAGTGAGATAACAATCATGTTGTTGTGACGCCTCTAATTTGCATAAAGTTTTAAATTTACTCACATGTGAAAATGTCACGCTTTCGTCATATATGCATAGTACTTCGCATCAGAACGTGTCGACCTCTTTTAGTTTGATCACCCTTTTGGAAAAAAACACTCATCCGTTCGAACGACTTGGTCATCTGTTTGGAAAAAACACTCATCCGTTCGAACGGCTCAGTAAGACTACACCACGCATGAATCTCAAGCGGCCATCTTTATTCTCCCAGAATTCTCATACTTCATGGAAGAAAGCATTTCCAAAGCAACTGGAAGCAGTAAACACTTTCATTTTCAATGTGATTATTATCTTCGAAGATCCTGGTTCTATTCAGTGCATTGGACCTTATGCCGTCGAAGTTTAAATTAGTTTAGTCTTATCAGACAAATAATTTACTGACCCTCAAACACGACTGTATGTAAAGCATTCAGCTCCTTCGATGTCCGAAAACGCATCGACAAAATTAATAATAGGTAATACATTGGAGAGTTACCTGAAAAGGTAATTGGCAATTGTTTAGATGCTTCGAAAAACAACAAACACCTACTTTCCGACGCATTCCGAGTGACACAACTTTCCCTAGCAAGAAAATTAACTTCGCAAAACGGCGCAGCAAGTAAACTATATTTTCTTCAAGGGAAGATAATTTCAACGTTTGAATTACGAAATTGCGCCAAATGAAACCAGAGATCTCTGTACTTTAGACTTCGTATAAGTCAGCCGTTCGACATTTTTCACGAGCCGTTCAAACGACTTTGTCACTCGTAAAGTTTAAGTTTAACTTGTCCGGCAAGAGCTAAGCAGTTGTCGCTAATGTAGTTCTTATGGTAAGTGCTGGTCAAACATGAATTCGACCGTGCCTTTTTCCTTAATTCGCATGAAGCAAAAATGTTAGCGCAAAGAAGTTCTTGCGGTTTAAAAATCCTACCGCAAAGAAGTTCTTGCGGTTTTAACTTCTAAACGCAAAGAAGTTCTTGCGTCTCTCAGGATCCAAGCGCAAGCGACCCGCAAGAAGCCGCAAGAAGTTGCCGGCTTGCGGACGCAAAAAGAAGTTCTTGCGCGTGCATTATTTTAGGGCTGTACTGTATATTATTATTAATGTTAGTGTAATGCATATGTATGCTATAGTTTTAGTACATTGTTGTGCTCAGGGCTCCCATTGATAACAGACAGCTTTTTGCATCTGAAGGGGCTACCCTGAGCGGTATAAATCAATAAAGGTTCTTTACTTTACTTTAAAAAGTGTAAATAACTTACATTGTGACACTCATGGGTAGCACTGAAGTTACTTTAAGTGTAAAGGATATTTATTTGTCCACTGAAACAGCTTCATCACTCTGAAAGCACTCTGGAATATTATCCGCTGAAAATGAATTTCCTTGAACAAAGATCCGTCCATTCTTGATATATGCTGGGGAAAGGTTCATCCTTCTGGCGTTTCGTAAGGCAATAGACCTTACCCCTTATGACGTCAACCGGATGCGAGCGCGCAATGAACTTTGGTCTTAGTAGTCACGCATATTGCATAACAGCTTCAATATGGCGTGTTTCGACTGTTGCTTTAATGAACTGGAGGGGTTGCAATATCCTTGAGGACCGAAGTTCTGAAGAAAACTCCTGCTTGGATTACATTGAAGCTCAGGGACACATACCAAATGTTATTTCTTGCAAAATTCAAGTGGCTGACGGATCACATGAATCCGCCGTGGACAATACTGTCGATGATGAATCTTTGCATAGCGATAGTAGAGGACCTCGTAGAGACTGAAAACATCTTGAAAGGACTTGCCATCCTTTAGCCATGCGAAGCTGGAGAACAAACTAGTCAAGAACAACCGAACAATGCTGGATAAGATCGCTCCAAATGCTTACCGCAACATGAAGGCTATGGGTTATGGAAAGAGGGCTATGTGAGAAACATACTTGTCAAGGCAAACACCGTTGCAAAAACTCGGTTATTTTGGTTAAAGCTAGAGTTAGTGCATCAATGAAGAGCATCCAGTATTTAGTTTATGTGCATCTGAATCAGGAAAGCGGAGATGTGGAATATGCGAAATGTTGCTGAAGTGAAGCAGGACAAGGGGGGATGTTGTAAACATGTTGCTGCACTTCTGTATACCTTGTTGGAATTTCTAAACTTGAACTTACATCAAATTCCACAGAACCTTAATATCATTCTTCTGGCAAGCGTTTTCAGATTTTAACATGTTGTTTACAGCCTTCAGTTTTTCAACCTGCTCTCTCAGTGAGGCCTAAGGATCCAAGTTTTTGACTTCAGGTTAAGTTTGCTTTGTGCAATCCATCGGAACAGTTTGAACAGTTTCTCAAAGAAGTTTGCGTTTCGTGTTCTTCTTTAGACAGCCAGAAGTTTCATTTCTGGCTTTCGTCGTTGGCCTTGGTGTTGTTAACGTAGGTTTAATTGTTTTGGGTACTATAATCGGTAAAAAAACAATTCATGTATGTTTTTCTGCCTCCTGGAAAATGTTGTGAGCAGACTCTGTGGCCTAAGGTTGGAGAAAAATTCTCACGAGATATGAGATGATTCCACTTCTTTCTAAGCTCCTGTGATTCTGGGCTTTTCTTCCATTAATTTATTGTTAAAGCATCCAGGTACACAACATGTGAAACCAACATCGCCTCCACTCTATTAGGCGCGGCGGTCGATGGAAAAACCCTCTCTTGTCGGCCACTGCATGCTTAGTCAAACTCTTTTCCAACCACACTAGAGCTTTAGCAAAAGCCAGGGTTGACACTATTTTCGGCAGCCTTTAACAAAACACGAAAAATGTCCACAGAACCTTCAACTTTGGCATCCATCTTGGATTTGTTTTCATATTCTGGTGACTACTAAGACCAAAGTTTATTGCGCGCTCGCATCCAGATGACGTCATAAGGGGTAAGGCCTATTGACAGTTTCTTTTGCTCCTTCGCAGTCTCGTAAGCGTAGTCGGGTACCAAGATGACATGTTGGTGATTTGGAGAGTTAGCAAGCTCCTTTCTTCGATGCCAAAGGTCATTTCTGGTTTCCCGGTTGACAAACCGTGCGATAATTGGACAAGGTTTTCCATCATCTCTTTGTTTTCCGATACGGTGAACTGCATGGAATTCGACTTTGTTCGCACCCTCCATTTGTACCACGGCCATTACCCCGCATTAAATTTCCTTGCAGTTTTCGTCTTGGATTTCGGGGACATTGAGAAGCCGTATGTTTTCTCTTCTGGTATAATTATCAAGTTTTATCACTCTCGCTTTGATAGCAGACATTTCAGCTTGGAGTTGTGAATTCTCCTTCGCAAATTCAGCTAACTGAAGCCTATTTTGCTCATCCTGTTGTTTTAAGGTTTCTATTTCTACCCAGGCAGCATCCAAGGATGTTTTTAAATCGTCTGTGGTGCTCTTTAAGATCGACAGCCGGGCATTTACATCTGCTCGTAAATTATTTATTTCACTCATGGCTTCAGCAAAGTTCGAATCTAATGACTCTTGAATGCATTCCTATTTCTCCATTATAGATTTAAACGTAATGTCGGAGTGTGCCTCATCTGACTTTGTAGAGCTAGAACTGCCTTCTCTTGCTCATTTGTTTGCTTTATCAGGCATTTTCGATGGGAAAAGGGGCCAAACCCTTACCGGAGCGGATTCTTACGTGTCCGTCGCCATTGCTTGATCACATGCTCTCCGTTCTGATACAACTTAACCTTGATACTTTGCTGTCTTGTTAGTTATCAGGAACTTTATACCTTGCAACTCACCAGTTGAATAAAGACCGATGCCTTGAACAGCACTGCAGTATGATGACTCAGAGTCTAGGTAATTATGTGTACACTGTAAAGTTGTATATTATTTGGATGATATGTGATGACGTAACGTCAGGAGGCATCTTGGTTCTCTGGTGGTACTTTTCAGTGGTAAACTGAAAGGTGCCAGGATGTGTTCTCCAATATTTATAAGTGTGGTGTGGAGTGAAGTGTGCTGCCCGCTAATGCATGGAAAAGGTTACAATCCTCTTGAATGGTTTTATTCTTGTGTGTAGCTTGTTATAATAACTTATGCTTCTTTTGTAGGTCCTCAGATGAAGACGAAGATGTTATCCACAAGGATATTGATGAGTGCGACAGTGGCAAAGCAAGTGTGGCTGGTGAGGTAGTTGACATTGAGAATGTTGCCAGTGGGATTTCTTGTGGTGAGGATTCAGCTGATGTGGATGGTGATGAGATCCCTGGTAGTGAGGATGTTGGTTGTGGGGTTTGTTGTGAGATTACTATTGGCAATGCTTGTGATGGATTTTTGGGGGAGAGGTGCTGACAAATTTGCCTGATAAACCTGAATTTGGTCCACAATGAAAACTAAGTAGAGGCGAGGAGCAGTGCTCCCACCAGAAAGAGTTGCAGTATGTCAAAGAGAGGAAATTCATTTGTACAGTTGTTTGTTGAATGCTGCCGGTCATCTGGATGCCAAGAAGTGCCCCAAGTAAAACATCACTGTGCGGGGAACGCTTGTTGTAAATACATGGTGCCCTGCTGGCCATAAATTTCGGTTCTACTCATCACATTCCATTAATGGCACATATGCCAACAATCTGCAGTCATCAGCAGCTGTGGTGTTGTCAGGGAACAATTATGGAAAGATAAATAGAATGGCACATATTGCCATTCGTTTTAGTACCGCGTCTTGAGAAAACACTCTTTTGTTGATAGAGTTTAAATGTTGCTATGTTCTTCCTAAGCTACTGAGTTCCAGGGGATTTTCCACAGCCTCAATGTTTGGCACAAGTCCAAGAGTATAAAGAAATGTTTGACAAAGGTACATGTGGTGCAAATTTGTGGAGTACATTAAGTATTTTTAGGAGGCACTTTGGATTTTTTTTTTTAATCATAGCATTATTTTTTTAATTGTGTGTAGGTATTTTATTTTTTTAAGGTTAATCCTATTTACATGTTGTAGTGAAATTGACAATGTTTCCCTTGAACACCAGATAGGACAAGCTACAGGTATGTCCAAGATGAAGGCGTGGTCAGGTCATATTATCTGCCACTTCTGGCATTGCTGTAATGTATGCAAGGCCACGGCAACAACATCTGATGAGGATACATTAAAAATTATGAAGGAGTGTCTCAGAGCTTCAGTTACTGTGTTATAAATGTGATACCTTGTGTTTGAGAGACTTACTAGATACTATCAATGTCAACAATTTTTTTCCCAAGTCTAATTTCTCTGCATATAGAATGACGCAGATGTGTTTTGAAATGGGTATTTGCAAAAGATTTCTTAAGAATTGTATGTTTATAGATTGTAAAATCTTGGATATGATAATATTGTCTGACAAACAAGGCATAGCACAGCACTGTGCCTTTTAGCACATCATTGCACAACAAAGGGCTCATCTTATTAATATAAACATTGTTTTCTATCCATTTCACATAAAAAGGATAAGTGGATCAGCCTGCTTCGTCACATGTGACAAACATGAATGGGATCTGAATAGAAAATGTGACCACGAAGAAGGAAGCCATGATGATAACCTTCCCTGGTTTGACAGGAGAGATGCGGACTTTGCAGAGCTGCAAAAAATTACATGAAATGCTGAGTTACTTGACAGCTTTAAGTACTATGTTAGGTACAGGTAATAAATTCTTACAAGAATATAATATAAATAACACATGTTTAAATAGTTTAGAAGTGTCACATCAATGAATTCAGACACACAGGTGGTTTTAAATGTGTCAATAGTTTGTTGCTGGGGTATGCACCAAAGAGGATACCACTTAGGTTAAGGGTCTTCAAGAAAACAATATTACAAAAACTTGTATTTTTAAATCCAGAGAGAAACATCCACTTATAAATTGTATGTACAACTATTCTTTAATAATTCAATAACATGTTGGCACGGTTAAGTTCATAATAGCAGGTGTTATAATTATGGTCTGAATATGTACTTTTTTGTCTTCCAGTTACAGGGCATACAAGGTCCGAAAATATCTTGCAGCAATTGATTGGAACTACCATGTAGACCTTCCAAATGCTACAAAGAGTTCAGGTGAAGAAATCTTCAGCCGGAAATACAACCAGCGAACTCAGCAATGGAACATGAAATTGTCAAAACAGAAAAGGGATACAAGTACATCCAGGTTCTTATTGCCAAGATGTTTCGTGCCAGGATTCTGGATGTAAATGCTGTGGCCAGACACATCTCACTGAACGAAAGTGATCCAAGAGTGCTGGCAGCAACAATTGCTGCAAAGCCACCATCACCCACAGCAGAGTTAATAAAATGATGCACCAGTATCACTGGCCAGAAAAAACTTTGAGTAAAAATTTACCTTGCTAGAACAGGATGTCATTGAGTGAGTTTGGCCCTTGCACTTTGGATTGTAATAATATTATGGCATATTTTTCCTACATGGATTTCAGAACATCCAGGCTTGCAGTAATTTCTGGCAGTAGTTGGCTTTATGGATGGGTCAGAGTGAAAGGGTTCAGTTGTCTTTATGACGAATATTATAAATATTTAAGTTTGCTTAGGTTTTCAAAAGCAAAATCATTTGTACATGTTCCAGCATTGACTTCACAACCACTGCTATTACTCAACAGACCAACATGCTGCTGAAACAGTACTATTCTGTTTTATGATAAGGCATCTTGACATCTGAAAGTTTACTTAATAGCAAAGTTTTTTACAATAAAAAATTATATTATTATACTCTAGTGGATGCCAATAAAATTGAGTGAATATTTTACCTATACAAAATACCTTTTTAAAGGGACACAGTCAGCTGGTGCACATGCGCATTAGATACCATTTCATAGCTAATTTCCATATCACACTTCATCACAAGAAGCGCACGCAAAAAAAAATTGAAAAACGCATCTAAGCAAACCTTGTAGATTCGACGTATTTCCGAGTCAAAATAGTGCTTATATCCGTGTCATATTAGAAGAACAGTTATTTCATTGATACCATGGAGAATGTGCCGATGGACATGTCTAGGGAAAGCAGAGGTCGAAGAATACGCAGAGGTGAGAAACACCAGTAATCAGATATTTTGCTTTTCTAATTTCGTTCTACGTCTTCTACCCTTTCTAAATTCAGGAACCATACCCATGTCATTGTAAGAGCACTTGCTCTACCCGCAGAAAGCAAGGTTCTACAAGAGGTTGTCCTTGTCGAGGAGAGAATAGACTCTGTACTGAAGCTTGTCGGTGAAGGAAACCTTCCAAACCCTGCCAAAATAAGGTGAGATAGTTTTACTAAAATGCTATTTCATTCATCGTCGTATGGCATGCATTAGCTCCATTTCAATTTCTGCTAGTTATACTCAGTCACAATGAAGTGGTCCAGATAATTTACAGAAATTCTGAGATGTGAATGAATTAGATCTACGCAAACCAAACGTTTTTCATTACTTGCTGCTGTGCTTTGTTGTCATCGAGGCTATACGTAAACAACTTTCTACTGAAGAAATATTCCTCTTTAGTTGCGATTAGCTAACGCACAAAAATAAGTAAATAATCGATACAATAAATTTGTGTTTTGAACAGGCTAATGCTACTACCGCTTCCAATGACAATCAAACCACTCAGCGTTCTACCGAGGAGGATGGGCGAGTTACAGCAAACCAGCAAGTCAAGGTAAAATTTCGAATGATCCGGTGTTGTCGACCTTATTATTCTGTGAATTAGCACATTGTTCTTGCATATCTTGGGACCACTATTCTTGTGCCGAACGATGCATCAAACTATATATCATCATGTTGGCAAAATTATTTTTATTTCGCAGCATTTGTATTTGCTCATGTAGTTTAAATCATTCAAATTCAAAATGCAGGTATCGAAGCTTGACTGGGTTTTGATGTGAAATTGAACTGGTCGCCATTCATTATGATTTTGAAGAATCACAGTGGCTGATTATTTGTTTGCTATTCTCTTTTGATGCCACAGTTCTAGGCACTTCTCCATATCTGCCACCTAAATGAATACCAATAAAGTCTTAGGATCTCCACATTTCCTGTCCAAAAAGGGCTCCTCCATGAATTGACCAACATTACTGCAGGTTCTATGAATGCCATCACGAATGAATGCCATTCTCTTTATTTTACAGGAATTCATCAACACACTAGACTCTGCAACTGTAAAGAAAGTGTGCATCAGAAGCTTGAGAAGGGGTATCGGAAGTATGGACTACATAGACTCCCTGCTCATTATGGAGGATGACCTGGATAATGCTAATGACGATGATACAGAGGTTTATAGTCCCACAGCAGAAGCTAGTGTTGCAATTCAGCCAACCCCATCCATCCCTCAGCAGAGGCAAGGACCAGTTCCCGAGTGGTGTGTATGTATAAACTGCCGTAACATGCCCTTATAGGTGGAGAAAGTGTGCTGCAGGAAAAAAAATTGTGATTCAAAAATACTGTTTGGACCCTGACTATTTGGAACTGTCAATAAAAAGCAGTGCTGATATCAGGAATGACAGGCAAGACAACAGTACCAGAACCTTTTGAAAGACTGCTTATCGCCATTATATTTTAGATAAGCATGGTTATTTAGGGAAGGGAAGGAGGAAAGTTGCCCCGTCATGTGTTGTGTGAGAAATCCGGGAACATTATCCATCTTCATCAGGCATCTACATGTGGTTCAAGGAACGATGAAAACTCTCACTGTACATATGTTATTATGAGAAACTCAATAAAAATCGAGCATGTGCTAAACCAGCTACATATACAAATATTATGTACTGGAGATATGAATCCCTGGTGTGGCTTTTATATAGAAATCAGTCACTTGATCTACAATGCAATTACTTGAACCAAAAGGAGAAATCAATCATTTACCAATCATTGACCAAGCTCTCCAGCAGAGCTTGCTTGCAGTTAAATGATAATTATTGGGGCTTCTAATTGGCTAAACTACAGAATACGGGGCCACTTATTTACATCTCACTGAATAACAAATGAACCTACTGTGTTGTTCCTCGTTCTTCAAAGACCGCCAACTAGGTGGACCTCAGTAGCCCTGTATTCTGTAGTTTCTTATTGTACTATCACAATCTGAAATAAGATCACATATATTTCATAGAGGGCAATCCTTGACAAGGTGACAGAAGTGTACATCTCTTGGGGCAAATTTACAAAAGAGATCTTGAAGTGTTCATGGTTCAAGTGTTTCTAAAAAATTGAACAGTATTTCAGATGAAATGTCAGTTTTCACACACCACAAAAACCCTATTATAAGCTGTTATGGTGGCACAGCTTTGTCGTATATCTTGTTCAAATCTGTATCAAGTCATTCCTGTTTTTGAAACCTTGTTTTATGTCTTTCAAACAACTCCTTTGAGGAGCAGTGTGTGCAATTGTTGGCGCAATTCTTTCTGGATCATCTTGAGACAGAGACACGTGTCCGTCTATCCTAAAGACATCTTCTGTCCGGCGATGAGAAACTTTGGCCATGAGTATGGGAATGTAGGCAAAATCTTTGTCCAATTATATTATGCGTGTGTTCCACTCTTTTGTGTGCTGGTTGTATTCACGGCTATATCTTCCTTCACCCCCTTCAGATCCCACAGCAGCTGATCTATGACGATGGTAGTTCCAATCAATAGCTGCAAGTTGCTTTCTTGCCTTGTAAAATCTGTGCCTAACACAGCACATGATAATAATAATAATAATAATAATAATAATATTAATCACTGTTTGAAGGGAGAATAGTGAGGGTGAAACTAGGCTTGAGCTCTAGTTGGTGCTATCCCTTGGACATGTCAAAGTGTGAGAACACAGTTGACCCGTTTACCCTGTTGACAACGTTGTCTATCATGGGGTGCTGGGAATGTCACCGGGGTATTGCTTGGTTTGCCACATACATATCTGCGTTCAGGCAAACCTGGCTTTGATCCTTCTTGGAAGTGACCACTGGCAGTGATACCCATTCCATTGGTTCGTTAACTTTTTCAATGATATCTTGGTCCAGATGTTGTATTTCTTTCTCCATTCTCTCCCGTACGCTAAATGGTTGTCGGTGTGGTGGCTGTGTGATAGGTTTAAATTCAGTGTCAACATTTAGATCAACCTGAATGTCTGTTAGCTTCCCAATCCCTGCAAATCGACCTTTGCACTCTTCCAAAACTTCTTTGACATGGCTTGCTCCTCGGCTCGTTTGACTTCCATTGAAATTGCATTGTTCACAAGTATCATACCCAGCTCCTTTCCGTCCTCATACCTCAGCAACAGTGCCTTTATGAGCTGCCATGTGACCATCTTCATTCTGATCTTAGACTCGGTGAGTACCTCAAAGCTGCCCAGTACAAGTATGAGATTTGTCTACCTAGCTGCACCATATGGCTTTACCTGGCATCTTGATTTTTTGACCTTCAATTTCTCTTCCAGGTTGTATCTCGTCCATAGCGCTGACTGTAGCTCCGCTGTGTGGTAACACCGTGACGCTGGCGCCATTAATTAGCCTGTTTCTTAGGGGCCTTTTATTTGAGGTTCCCTTCGGGTTAACCATTTCCAATCTGCACATGGACTTGTTGCTGCTCTCGGACGACATGCCAGATTTTTGTTCGCCTCTGTCTACTAATTCTTTCGTGGCTATAATTTTGTTTGCTTTTACAATAATTTGCGAAGTGATACCTTTTCTCGTCTCACACACACCGCTTGGCGAAAGCGGGACATTTTCTTGGTCTCCTTTGGTGCCGCCACTGTTGCCTCCAATTAAAACACAATGTTTTGCCTGTTCCATCCACTGTGATTTTGTCGTCTTCTTGTTTAACGGTGATGTCCGTTGGGGTTTGGTTCTCCACTTTTGTAGCCTGTTCATCTGTGCTTTCGAGACCTCTGGCAAAATTGAGTGCTTCTGCGAGTGTTAGCTTATCTTGTAGTAGCTTTCTTCTCACTCTCTTGGATTTTCCACTCTCTATCATGGCCATTATTATCTTGGTATCCAACCAACCTGCCAGAAAGTCACAATGCTGATCCCGTTGGGATCATGTTTACTGTAGGTAGTGTCGGTCGACACTGTCGGTCGGCACTTGATCGGCACTATCGGTTGACACTCGGTCCATATGTCGGCTGAGTAGGGCATGACACTCGGTCGACATATCGGCCGAGTGCCGGTCGAGTATCGGTCCACTATCGGTCGACTATCGGTCGAGATATCGACCTATACTCGACCGATAGTCGACCGATACTCGGTCGATATCTTTCTCTTTAGCGTCCATTTATCGGCCGATAGTGCTGGTGATGTGTCGGTAAACTATTGGCGAGCTATCGGTCGACTATCAGTGAACTATCGGCGAGCTTTCTTCGATGCAGCGTTGTGGTGGTACAGTAAAACAGGTAGTAGCTAGTGGTTTTAAATGATTCGCAACTTTTATCCAGTGCCCTGTCTCCGCCAACATACTTACCTCTATTTAAAGTATTTGATAGAAGATTTTTGCTTAATCGAATCTATCTGTGATAGTTATTCAAACGTAGGAAAAAAACAAATCCAAATTCCCTTTTCCTTTTCTGTGTTTTTGCCGTCCAAAAACGAGAATTTTCAACTCCAGTTGGGTTCAAAACTGCCCACACTGGAGACCTAGGGCGAGTCAAGCAGTGAAATCAAAAGCAGAAAGTGCAAAAAGAACTCACATAAGAAATAAACCAATGGAACAGGAAATTTACTGACGAAAATTACGGCTGGGTCGCATGGAAACCAGAAAAAAATTAAAACGGCTGCAAGGATGCAATCTCAATTGTTTATTTTCTAGAGGTTTGATATTTCGTCTAGCAGTAAGATCAAATGGCCTCTGGGCAGGTTTTGTGATTCTTTCTCGCGCCTTTTTTAGACGTTGACGTAATCGTCTGGTGAAACGGGTGAACACTGGTTGGAAAGCTATATTACATTTGTTGTACACAACTGTATAATACTGATGTCTAAACTTACATATCGTAGTGTAATCACGTTTAAGGGTTGAAAAAACTAACTATACTTAATCGCTTATTAGATAAAAAGCGCATAATTGCGTTCAAAGTACTTTGCACTTACTTAAGTCCATACCTTGCTGTTTCAATGGCAAACATGCCGAGAAAGCCTTCAAAAGTATTTTTAACTCAACGAAATACATTAGGTCCGAAAATCACCCCCAGAGTTCCAAAAATCACCCACAATGTCCAAAAATTCTTACAAAATTGAGATTTTCCTTTTTTAATGCTAACAAACAAACAAACAATAATACTTCTAAGGTGTTCAACTTTCTTAACCTCTAAAAACAAACCTCAAAAAAGTCAATGAAAGGTATAATTTACTTCAAAAACAGTCTATACCCAGTGTCTATTGCATGGACTTTGACGATCAAACTAGACGAACTACGGACTTTGACATGTCCAAAAATAGCCCCTAAATGCCATAAATGGCAATTTCTACTTATTAGGGTACTTTACTTTATGTCCCACTAACAAAAGTGCCAAAAAACCCGACAAAAAAGCTTAACCTTGCTCTAAGAGATGTACCAAAACCCATCCAGAGGTCCAAATATCCACCACTTTAATAGCCGAAAAATGCTACACCAAAACAGCGTATAATTGCATAGAAGGCTGTTTCCACTTATTTAATTCCTTAACTTTATTCCCCAAAAGCAAACATGCCGAGAAAGCCTTCAAAAGCATATTTAACTGAACGAAATACATTAGGTCAGAAAATCACCCAATGTCCAAAACTCACCCACAGGTCCAAAAATCACTCACAATGTCCAAAAATCACCCACAGAAAAAAAATTCGTACAAATTCAGATTTTCTTTTTTTATGCTAACAAACAAAGTATAATACTTTTAAGGTGTTCAACTTTCTTAACCTCTAAAAACATACCTCAAAAATGTCAATGAAAGGTATTACAATTTACCTCAAAAATAGCCTATACCCAGTGTCGATTGCATGGCCTTTGACATGTCGAAAAATCGTACAACAAATAGCCCCTAAATGCCATAAAAGGCAATATCTACTTATTAGGGTACTTTACTTTACTAACCTCTAACAAAAGTGCCAAAAAACCCGATACAAAAGCTTACCCTTGCTCTAGAGATTATTTTCAAAATGTCATCCAGAGGTCCAAACAAGAGGTCCAAAAATCACCCACAAAGTGTGGGTGATTTTTGGACCTCGAGAAAAAAAATTCGTAAAAAAATTCAGATTTTGGTTTTTTATGCTGACAAACCCAAAATAAGACACTTCGTCTTTCTTAACCTGTAAAAACCTGGGCTAAAAAAATGGCTTAAAGGTATGATAACTAATCTTTAAAAAAGCCATTTTCCACGTCAAAGATTTCAGGTCCAAAAATCACCCACAGATGTCCAAAAATCACCCACAGGTCCAAAAATCAACCATTAGTATACAACAGATACACTTATATTGATTTCGACCGAAGTTTTCAAACACACCGTTTGTTTATCGTTGCCAACCTTTATTTCCTTTGGTTAAAATGACAATTAAGATACAATTACATTGAATAACACGTCCGCTTTAAAGGTCAATTATAACTTCACTAGCGACGTGTATATAAAGATAAAGTAATGTCAATAAAAGAACTCTGTTGATGAGCTAGATGTTAATCAACACGAGTTCACACTTCACTGCACAATATAATTATTTGTCAAATCAAATGAGTGAATGAAGAATTTGAGCGTTCAAGCACGTACACAAAATTTTGCCAAAGGTCGTGGAAAGTTTTATCATCAGAAATTTACGATTAAATAGAAAAAATACTTTAAAAGTAATCCCAAAATATGCTTGTACAGTTAACTATAAGATTTTCAAGCTATTGAATATATTCACATTACTTAATAAAACCATAGATACAATTTGCAGTCAATGATTTTATTCGTGTTTCTTATAAAAAGACAAAAATTGATTTATTGCTTGGTAGCAATAGAACCTTTTCTCTTTATCGATTGCTGACGTTTATTGCCTTATCGATTAGACACGCCTGGTCCACTAGGAAGAGAGACACCCATCCCATAAAATAGAAACATGACAAATTATACTCGCAATTATGCTGGATTTTCATAGTTTTCACAAATTTTAAAAGTTCAAAAATTCCCGCGAAAATGCGTTCTCAGTTCTTATTTTTCACCATCGAGAGAAGATCTGGCTAGTCTATACAGAGCCATTTATATTTACAGCGGATACTGTTCTGCAATGTCTTGCACCAGCCGTCCAAAAAAGCCATCTGGGTGAGGCTCGCCATACCATCGTCTCCACGTGAATTCTTTAAGGTATTCTTGTAAGAAGTTTGGATTTGTGTTGCCTTTCATTTTCTTTAATTTCTCTTTTGCTGCAGACCAGTTACTTTCTGCGTGCTGGGTATGGGCACCGGTGACTGGATCAACGAAATTGACCGAGTGATTCACTGTTTGATGGTTAAAACCCAAGACCCTTTGCATTCGCCTGTACACCGCCCACTGGTCGATGTAAACCAAGGAGCCTGGCTGAACTTTTCTTTGAATGATTGGCAAAAGGGTTGCTGCATTTCGCCTTCTAACAAGCTGTAAGTACGGTCTAGCAGGCATATACTGGGTGTCAAATAAACTAAGAACCCACCTCTCACCGCGAGGTAGACGCCCCCTTTAGTACTGAAAAAGTGTACGACGTTAAATCAGTCATAACAAAAGTGAAAAGAAAAAAAAATAAGTTTAAGTTGTCTCTGCTACATGTAATTTATAATTTTTAAATTAGAGCCCTGTTTGTGTCGTACAACTCGGGCCCGACTTACGGGGTTGATAAGATGGAGCGTAGTCGAGTAGTAGAGAGTAACAGCGGTACATATAATCTCGAGCCCCTTTTGTAGGTACAGGGTACGGGTTTTTTACCGGGTCCAGTAATCGAAGAGCGGGCCCGGATGCCCAGAAACAAAAATTGTCCGAAAAATCTATTGATCTGACCGAGTTTCGACCGCTTATCGGTAAGGTATCGGCAGACTATCGGTAAAGTATCGATAAAGTATCGCCCGAGTGTCGACGAAACTAAAACGGTATCGGCCAGCACACATATCGGCCGAAATAATGGCCGATAAACGACCAGCACTCGATCAATACTCGACTGATACTCGATCGACACTCGGTCGATATGTCGACCGAGTGGCGACCGCTACTCGGCCGATGTATGGACCAAGTGTTGGTCGATATATCGACCGATAGTGTCGACCGACACTACCTACAGTAAACATGCTCGACCTCAGCTTTAAGCTTTGAGATGAACGAATTCCTAGTTTCGTCCTTTCCTTGTTTGATGCAGCGAAATTTGTGTACAGTTTCTGGGTCCCTGCGAATATCAAATTCCGGAAACTGTTTATAGCCAATTTTGATCACCATTCTGTCCCTTATTCCAATCCCATCCTCGTCGCCAATTTAATGTCGAGCTCAATATGTTGTACAAAGTTATAGAGCAAACTTTAGGGTTTACCTCGGTGTAAAAACCTGTGAAGTTTTTCTTTGTTATTTCAGTGTTATTTTCGTAGTCTCTATTGTTTTGTCTCCTTTGTCTTCTTTGTTTAACGTCACTCGTGAGCGTAACAGGTTTTTACACTGAGGATGAGCCAAACTTTAATGTTGAGCTGTAACAATGTTAACATCTCATGATTGATGCCCTGCTTGGGCCGACTCTACACATTATATAGCATGCTTACAAACCACCCTACATTACTTTACATATATGGTGATACACAGTCACGCCATTACAGTTACCTTTTAGTTGTTCACAAAGGCAGGGTGTCCAGTTCCTATTTTTTCTTATTTTTTGAGCATATTCCTATTTTCTCCTATTTGTTAGATGAAACCTATTTTTGCTGGTGAAGCCAAAATGTGTTACAAAATTAAAAATGGAATCATACTTTTAATGTGCATTTAGAAAGAGATTTGGTGCAAAGCTGGCATGGGAATGACTTGGATGTTCTAAATTAACAACAATAACTATAAAAATATATATATTGACCTCTATTGCTTGTTAGGCTTCTGTTAAATATTTTGAAATATTGTTTCTTTCATTAATTGTTATATGGTTTTCTACTGCATACATTTTCAAATCTACTAATTATAAAATAGTGCACGTGGCGCCAACATAACACTATTCTGTATAAACCTATTGAAAATGCATTGAGGTCGGCTTACAAGTTGTACACACCTGAATGATCATCATTGAAACTTGGAGATGCTCACATCATCAAGTTGATGTTATACATAAATGGTAAGTGTCTTTAAATATTCTGTATATGCACATTGATGCATTTTTACCTAACGTCTTATTTATGCACTGCGATTCTGTTTGCAGAGAGGTGGCTAAGGGTGCAAGACTCAAAATGGTTGCATTTGCCACTCTTGCAAATATTCTTTACTTAAGCATTTTTGTTTTAGTTAGTATTTTAAGTAATTTGGTACCAAATAAATTTTAGATAGGTATTGTGTTCCCATGTATGACTAACATAATTTGTATTTCAAAAACTTTAGGATTCCTCCACATAAGTGAAAAAATTGCTGAATTATAACTGCTTTGTTTGAAAAATGCCTGGTGGCAGAACAAAGTACAACAATGTGTGGCTTTCTGCTATTGATTCCAATGGTCAAAAACTGAGCTCCTGGTGTTGTAAAGGACTTGATGACTTTCACGCGTACTGCTGGTTTTGTGATAGTGAGTTCCTTTGTGACAACTCTGGAAAATCACAAATATTGCAACATGCCAAGAAAGCAAAGCAGTTTAAGCTCTTAAGCCATCCATTGATGAATCTCAAGGAAAGTTGTTTGTACAGAGTCAACCAGACGCAGGCGTCTCAAGTCACAGTGACTTGCATTTGCCAGAACAGAGCGGTAGTGCATCAAGACAGTTGTCCATTACTAATTACAAGAATGCTAGCTTGCAAGCAGAAGTGATTTGGCTAGTAAAGTTAGCATCCTGTAAGCTTAGCTTTTGATCCGTTGATGATCTTGGGAGTATATTTAAAGTTATGTTTCCTGACAGCAAGATTGCGTTGAGTTTTTCAACTGCCAGAACCCATGTATCCTATGTTATTGCGGAAGGCTTGGGTCTCCATTTTACGCAGGTAATTTCTGCATTTTATTATTAATTATAATTTTTGTTTGTTTATTGTCACAATTTAATGTTGTTTCTTCATTTTCTAATGTGTTGAATGCCTCAAAGAGCTATTAATAATAATTTTTATTATCTGATTTTGTTTGTTTATCATCAGGTAATTCTAAATGATGTGAAGAAATCGGATTTACCATTTTGTTTACACTTTGACGAAACCTCAACCACACAGGTCAAGAAGCAGATGGATCTCACCTTTCGCTACTGGTCACCGACCCATGATGAAGTCTGGGTAAACTTCTACACTTCATTATTTTTTGGTCATGCCAAGGGTGAAAAGGTGGCTGACCGTATCTTCCAGACGATGATGAAAGATGGCCTCCCGAAAAGGAAGCTATGTACCTTGGTAAGAGATGGCCCTAACGTCAATAAAACCATTTTTAGAAAGCTGGAAGTAGCAATCAAAGACGACAACCCAGATTGGCTTTGTTGACTTACGAAATTGTGTCCTTCATAACTTCCATAATCCTTTTGGTAAGGGATTGGAGGACTATGGGAAGGACGTAGAACAGATGTGTCCAGACATTCACTCTCTTTTCAAGTACAGTGCAGCAAGACGAGTAGACTATCATACATTGCAAATTGCAATGGGTGTGGAGATGCACAATTTTCAACATACAGAGGTTAAATGGGTCAGTTTGGGTCCTTCTGTGCAACAGATTTTAGAGCAGTGGGAATGGATCTGCAGCTTTGTGAAGGACCTTGGGAAAGATCCCAAGACAGCCCCAAAGAGTATTTGTTATAAGAGAGTTGCAGCGATGTTGAATGATGAAGAAGGAAACAAAACAAAGGCAGAGAGTGATAAAAATACGGTTCTAGGACACAGGAAATTTAATCAGACATTTTTAGCTTGTAACCTAAATTTTATTTACCAAAACTTAATCAAGAATTTACTCAGAAATATTTTACCGATTAAGTTTTGTGAGATTGCTAATGCTAGCACACACCAGTAGAATAATAAGCAGTAATAAAAGAAAATTTCTAGGACACAGAAGTTTAGCCACTTAAAAACTTGATTTAAAGATTAAAAAATATTTACAAAAGTAATTATGGATCGATTAAATGATTTGAATACAAAACAATTAAGCTCTTTACTTTCATGGTATAGAATTCAAGGTAGATCAAGAATGACTACTAAAGAAGCTAAAATACAAGAATTGAATAATATACCAGAAATAATTAATAATGTACAACAAATAGTTGATAATAGACGAGAAATTTTTAGAGCGATAGATAATATACCAAGGAGAAGAGCAAACCAACCACAACCACCTCTTCCTATACCACAAATAAGGACAACAAACCGACCAAATTTACCGCCTTTAAATATTCCACAACCAATACCCGGAACACCGCCAGGTTCGCCAGATAGATATAGACCAGGAACACCACCAGGCTCACCCCCTCCAAATCAACCTACAATAAATATTAATAAACCTAAATTAAAAAGACCTCCCCCACCCAAACCAACACGTCCACCACCCCCTATTCCAACAAAACCTAAAAAACAAGCAATAAAAAATGAATCAGTTAAAAATACAAAACAAACTCCTTTTTTAGGAAATGTATTAAACAAGTTTTGGGATTTTATAAAACCATATATTCCTGAAAAAGTAAAAAATAAAACAGAAGAACTAGCTAAAAATTTTATAGAAAGATATAAAAAAGTAAATGAAACCAGCCAATCGAAAAATCAACCAAAACAAATAAAAGCTAAAAGAGATTATGAGAAGGAGGGTGCAAGACCTAAAACAAAAATAAAGCCAAATATACCTGATAGCAAGAAAGATGAATTTAATGAAGAAAAAGAAGAAGAATTCACTATCAAAGAAAATGTAAAAAAATTCAAAAAGGGTTATTTGAAAAAACACATTATATATGGTAAAAAAGGATATTCTATTGAAGAATTCATGAAAAAAATAAAACCAAAAGTTATAGATATTATTAATAAGTATAAGAAACCAAATAAGGTTAAGGTTATACTATCAGCTAAGTTTGTAAAAACTCCTTTACAAAAAAACCAAATTAAAGAAGAAATCGAAAAATACTTTCATGCTAAATCAATAATAATTACTGAAGCAAGTGATTTATCAGAAGAATATGATGATATGATTAAAAATATACTTTATGAGCTTGAAAAATTTCAAGAAAAATACGAGTATTTAGTTTTTGAATTTGATTCTGTATCGCGTTTTGATATTGGGACAGCTCCTTATTCAGTTACTTCTGGAAGTTCATATATACCAACACCAAAAAGATTATCAGCAAAAAAAGCTACTATTAACATACAGAATAAGTGTGAAGATTGCGGACAACTTACATTAACAGAGGCGGTGTTCCCAAGAAAAAACCATAGGGAGAGGGTAAATAATGAATTGTTGGAAAATTGTAAAAAATTAAACTTTTCTGGTATTGAAGGCCCAATGTCATTAAAAGATTTTGTCAAGTTTGAAAAACAAAACCCATATCCAGTTAATGTATTGAAATATGATGAAGAAGATGATAAAATATATCCTGCAAGATTAAGCAATAAATGTTATTGTAAGAAAGAAGAAAAATGTAAGAATTGCGGTTGTATGAAAAAAGAGTGTAAGAAAAAACAGAAATGTAAGAAAGAAGGTTGTATAAAACATGAATGCGAAGAATGTGGTTGTAATAAATGTGATTGTAATAATTATGAATGCAAGTTATGCGATTGTAAAGTTATAACATTAATTTTAATAACTAATGGTGAAAAAAGACATTATATTTTAGTAAAAAATGTTAGCAGGCTTTTATCATCTGAAATTGATGAAAATAAGAACAAAAAACATTTCTGTATTAGATGTTTTAACTCATTTTATGATGAAAGGATTTTGCAAGAACATAAGGAATACTGTAATTCACACGGAGAAGTTAAAATAAAAATGCCTGCGAATGAAGATGGGAGCCCAAAATTTATTTACTTTAAAAATTTTAAAAATAAAATGCGATTACATTTTGCTATTTATGTGGATTTTGAAGGCCGTCTTGTACCAATACATTCTTGTTCACCAAATGAAATTAAAAGCTTTACTGAAAATTACCAATTGCATAAAGCATCAGGATTCTGCTATTATATCAAATGTTTTGATGAAAGTATATTACCAGATGATTTTAAAAAGTGTGTGAGGTATACCGCAAAATCTGATGATGAGGATGTTGCACAGATATTTACAGAATATTTAGAAAGAGATGTTAGGAAAATTTTTATGTTAATAGAAGAAAGAAAGAAGAAGTTTGAATTTTATAATAAGAAGAATATGCCAGAAATGGATAAAAAAGATTATGAAAATGCAACTAATTGCCATATATGTGATCGCAAATTTAATGAAAATACTGAAGAAGATTTTAAAAAAGTAATAGATCATTGTCATCTTACTGGGAAATATAGAGGAGCAGCGCATAATATGTGTAACTTAAAATATGTGATTCCTAAATTTATTCCAGTAATAATTCACAATCTTTCAGGGTATGATTCACATCTATTTATTAAGAATCTTGGTAAAAAAAAGGGTAAAATTGATTGCTTAGCTAGCACTGATGAAAAGTATATTAGTTTCTCAAAGAAAATTTTAATTAATTATGATTGTGAGGGTGAAGAGGATGATAATTATGGAGATGATGATGAAGATGATAACACAAAAACTATTACTAGAAAAATAAGATTCATTGATTCTTATAAATTTATGCAAAGCTCTCTTAGTGGATTAGTTGACAATCTTACTAAATGCGGAAAATGTGAATCATGTAAACCAGGAAAATGTTTGAAAAGTTATATAAAAGATGGAAAGATTATTACTTTTAAGGGTGTTGGTAATTGCGATCAATGTAAGAATTGTAAGTTATCAGGAAGTATGTGTTTTTCACCAATAGATAAAAATATGAAAGAAACTAAAAAACATTTTGCAGGAGAAAAGCTAAAACTATTGTTGAGAAAGGGTGTGTTCCCTTATGATTATTTTGATCGCATTGATAAACTTAATGAAACAGAAATTCCAACAAAGAAAGAATTTAAATCAATTCTTAATAATCAAGATATTTCAGATGAAGATTATGAACATGCAAAAAATGTATGGACAACATTTGATATGAAAACAATGAGAGATTATCATGATTTATATCTAAAAACAGATGTATTACAGCTAGCCGATGTATTTGAGAACTTTAGAGATGTATGTATTAATAATTATGGTTTAGATCCTGCTTACTATTTTACATCACCGGGATTATCTTGGGATGCAATGTTAAAATTAACTAAAGTTAGTTTGGAATTGTTTACAGATGTTAATATGCTACTTTTTATTGAGAAAGGAATTAGGGGAGGAACATCCCAAGTATCAAAAAGATATGCTAAAGCTAATAATCCATATATGGAAAATTTTGAAGTAAATAAACTTATAAGTTATATTATTTATCTTGACGCAAATAACTTATATGGAGTTGGAATGAGCAAGAAATTACCAAAAAGAGGTTTTAAATGGATTCCAAATGAAGATCTTGAAAATTGGAGGAATATATCTTGTATAGTTGAGGTTGATTTGGAATACCCAAAGCATCTTCACGATGATCATAAAGATTTACCTTTAGCTCCAGAAAAACTTACTGTTAATAAAGTTAAGAAATTAATACCAAACCTATTAAATAAGCAAAGATATGTAGTTCACCATGAAACTCTAAAATTTTATGAAAGCCTAGGATTAAAAATAACAAAGATTCATAAGGGAATTAAATTTCAAGAGTCTGAGTGGTTAAAACCTTACATTGATTTGAATACTAAATTGAGAGCACAGGCTAAAAACGACTTTGAAAAAGATTTCTTTAAACTTATGAATAACTCTGTATTTGGTAAAACAATGGAAAATATGAGAAAAAGGATAGATGTTAGATTAGTTAATAATATAGAATCAGCTAAAAAATTAATAAGAAAACCAAACTTTAATCATTTTACTATCTTTTCTGAGGATCTAGCCGCCATAAATATGAAGAAAACAGAAATAAGATTTAATAAACCAATTTATGTAGGGTTTTCCATTTTAGATCTAAGTAAACAAATAATGTATGACTTTCATTATAATTATATTAAAGAGAAATATGGAGAAAAAGCTGAATTACTTATGACTGATACTGATTCTCTTGTATATATTATAGAAACTGCAGATTTCTACAAAGATATAAGTTCAGATGTAAGAGAAAAGTTTGACACGAGTAATTACATTAAAGAACATCCATCTGGAATTGAGACAGGTGTAAACAAAAAAGTAATTGGCATGTTTAAAGATGAATTTGGTGGAAGTATACCTACAGAATTTGTGGGTTTGGGAGCTAAACAATATGCAATATTAATGGATAATGGTAAAGAGATAAAGAAGAATAAAGGAACAAAGAAATTAGTTGTTAAGAAAACAATAAAATTTAATGACTTTAAAAATTGTTTGAATACTAAAGAACCACAAATGAGATTACAAAATTTAATTGGTTCAAAACTACATGATATTTACACAAAAACAGTTAATAAAAAAGCACTATCTGCCGATGATGATAAGAGGATAATTTGTAAAGATGGGAAAAATACTCTTCCATATGGACATTATCGGGCAGATTTTTCTAAAACAGAATTAGGAGGTAACTCAGTATCATAAGGTATAACTTGTAATTCTTCTCTAACAAATCCTCGTTTTGGTCCGTTTATTAAATAATATAAAACCGGTTGATTTGGTGAAATCACGCTTCTAGAAATATTATAAACTTTTATACTCCAAATGGGATCAGTAGCTCGTCTTTTTTCTCCACCTTCAAGTTCACCGGGAGATAATAAATATCTAACTTTAACCTCTGGAGGCAGTCTATCCTCATCAAACCCCACCTCACGTTGGTAATTTTTAGGTTCAATATTCACCTCTTTCATTTTTATAGCCTTATTGGGTTCTTTACCAGTTATTCTCGTTGGCATATTATTCAAAGTTTTTAGAATATCAGGCAATCTTTTCACCCATACTCTAGATCTTTCATCGATGACCATTTCTTGAGCATATTGATGGCTAAATAATCTTTCCCCTAATATTCTGTTTGCATTTTCTACAAAAGATTGCGCTTTATGATTTCCGGCTTCACTTCTCTGTATTCTAACATTATGATAATTCATAAGTTTTGTAACCTCACCCATAAATTCTTTCCCAGGATCAACCATTAATGTTTTAGGGTATTTTAATTTTCTTGAATATATTTTCTCAAAAGCATTTGAAATTTCCCTACTTTCTTTTGAGGTTAATGGTTCAGCATCTTTATATCTCGAAGCCACATCAACCACAACTAATGCATATTTATATGTTTTTCTTCCAACTCTATCATGCGGTAAAAATAATAAATCTGCTTGGTGAATATGATTAGGTTTATCCTCTGTCCAGTGAGGCCTGGGTATATATTTTGGAGCTGGAAGATATATTTGCCATATTGCCTGTTTCTGTAACCATTGTTTTGCTTCATTTTCACTTACTTTTGCCTTTTCAGCTAATTTAGAAATTGCGGAATATCCTTTCCAATATCCCTCGGTTGAATAATATATCTTACTTAAATTTTTTGACAAGGTAGAACTCATTTAAAGATTAGCCAAAGTATCTTATAAATCAAGTATGACGTCTGAAAAAATTAATCCACAAAGAATACCTAGAGAACCATTTGGTTTAAAAGCGGAATCAACGCTGAACCGAATTACTCTCAATCCATCATCAGCCAGCCCCGGTGAAACACTATATATAAATATACCAAAACTTTCAGAGAATTTAGTGATTGTTCCAGGAAGCGTATATTTACTATTCAACTTGGATGTTGAAGGACATGCTAATAATACTCTCGTGAATAATGTGGGTAGTAATCTTGTATCTAGACTTAGGGTTCTTTTTGGTGGTGAAACATTACAGGATACGCAAAGATATGATATATTTCAAACCTATCATGATTTATTTTTAACAGAAGAAGATAGAGAGGATAGATTAAGACAAGGTATTTCTTCCGAAAACATGAGAAAACTTAGAACAAATGCCGGAGATAAGAAAACCCAAGATGGAAAGGAAGTGGCTCTTGCAACAGTACATAACACCAAATATCATATCCCACTAAATCATCCTATTCTAAAAGATCATGGTGTTTTCTACCCAAAAGCTCTGGAAAATCATCTAATATTTGAGATTACACTTGCTCCAATTAATGATATCGTTGTTTATTCCGATACAACTAAAACACCATCATATTCAATCAAAAACTTAGAGTTGGAATATTCTTCAATTTCAAGCGAATACTTGGCCCGCGAGGCACAGGCAGCTTATCAGGTTGGTAAAGGATTCTTTTATGAAAATGTAACTTTGTACAAAACTTTTACCTTTTCCATAGGCGGTGATAGTGTTATAAATCAACATATTAATTTGCCTAGAAGATCAATGACTGGGATATTATTTTTGTTTAAATTACCAAACGCGGCAGGAGCACGTAACTCTGAGAATTTTTACAATCCTGGCATAACCTCGATTAATATAGATGTTGATGGTGTTCCAAATCGTTTATACTCAAAGGGAATGATACCATCAGATCTATGGGAGTCAGTAAAGAAAAGATTTGAAAAAGAGTTTGGTTCCTCTCGTCGATCAATAAAGGAAAAAGCTTTTTATGATGATAAGTTTGCCCTATGGGTTGATATGAGAACTCATCCTGATAATAGCATTCATGGAGGCGGACTAGCCTTAAGCAATACACAAGATGGTGTAAAACTAGAAATTAAACGAAAACAAAGTGGATCTGGCACCATAACCTGTTATATGTTTGTTGTTGCTGATGCAATGATGGAAATAATGAATTCAGGTTTACGATCCATAAAGTACTAACTTAAAAACCTTTAGTTATTATACAAATTATGGAAGAATTGAGAGATAAAGTACCATTTCATTGTATTATAACTGGTCCAACAAATTGTGGAAAGACAAAATACCTCATAGATCAACTCCGAGGACCATTCCTAAAAGTTTTTGAATACATTGTTCTAATATGTCCGACTTTTTCCAAAAATAAAACCTATCATAATTTTGCTAACAAAGATAAACATTTCTATGTATTATCGCCAGATGCAAGTAATATAGATGAGATTAATGAATTGTTAACTGATTGTCAAACTTTATTCTCTGGTACAAATACATTAATAATTTTAGATGATTGCGCTGTTTCTAATGATCTTAAGAAACGATCGAATAAGTTTATAGATTTAGCATTCTCTGGAAGACATCACGGCTTATCAATGTGGGTTCTAACCCAGCAATTAACATCAATAGCAAAACCATTCCGGGAAAATGTAGCTTGCGTTGTTACTTTCCATAACCCATCTCAGAAAGGTATGAAAATGTTTTTCGAGGATTACGGCGGCGATTTGGATTATGAATTAGGTAAAAAGTTTGTACAACTCCTGAAAACTGAAAAATATTCTAGGCTATGTTTGAGTTTGCGTTACCCATTTAATTGTTATTTGGAAATTCCTAGCGAAGTGATTTCCGCATAGCGGGGCCGACAAAGTCGGTTTAAAAATAACCCATGTATTATCACAAAGATGGCAAACGTTGAAGATTATATTAAAGAAAAGACTGAGACAAAAGATGAAGTAAAAGATGAGATAAAAGGTAGCGAACTTGAGATAAAACAAGAATCACTAGCAATTCTCGCAACCTTAGGAACTACAAAGGAATATTTAGGGGTTGATATGAGTCTGGGTGATGTAAAAAAATTATCAGTAAAAGATATTGAAAAATATTTTAATCGTTATCAAGCGGTAATGGGTAAGAAAATTAGTGGTGGGGTGGTGGATTCATCCCTTCAATTAATTTCTAAAATTATTTCTTACATGGTTCCTGTGGATGATATTGATGCCCTTTGTAAGGATTTGAAGAATGATGATTTAGTTAATCGTGAACTAACAAACATTGTTGGGTTATTAGCATTAAAAGCAGGAAGACTGGCTGCACTTGCTAGTGGATTATTTCAAGTAGCTAAACATGTTAAATTCAACAAAAATCAACAAGTTACAACTACAACTGAGCATAAAAATCAAGATATTTCAAATACAACTGAACAGACTACTGAGCAGGCTGATAGCGGGTATTATACTGTTCACTAATCCGTTTAAAGATTTCTTAATGATATGTAAAATAATGTATGAACAAAATGAACAAGTTGAACAAATTACAGCTGATCCCAAACCAGAAAATAAAGATACTAAAAAACGGGAAAAAGATCCTAAAAAGGTTGCGGCTGGCAAAAAATTGGCAGAATATAATAAAAAAGCAAAAGATGCATTAGCCAGGGAAATGAAACGTGAAGAAGAGACCCTACGGGCAGCGGAGCAAAATGAAAATACATATAGTGAATCCAAATCATGGCTTCCAGAGTTATCTTTTACTACTGTTTTATCCGTTGTTGGATTGGGGTTTACAGCATTTGATCTTTTTATGAGATATCGGGAAAAAGCTAGAGATGGATACACCGAATATAAAAATAGGATACCAGATTTATCACAAGTACCACAAATACCACAGCCAACAAAGATGCCATTGCCTTTAACTCCAAAATCTTTAGGAATGGAATAAGTACTAAAGTCATCTAAAGATTTCTTACTGATGTAGTAAAAAATCATGTCAAACGAAAATAAACTTGTGAAAACTGTTACTGATTCTGCAGTCCTTATCGGATTAGCATCGGGAGTTGGGTATGTAGCTAAAAAGATGATGAAAGAATCATTTTTGAACGATCCATCCTCAAGTATTACAAATTATGCAAAATGGGTAGCTGTATTGTCAGGTAGTATGTATCTAAAAACATATTTAGAGGAACAAAAGATTTTACCAAAATAATCAAACATGGCATTAGTATCATTAGGAATGATGGGTTTAGGAGCTGTATTAAATGCATCCGCCTTTGTTGGTGGAAACTATCTTGCAAAATATCTATCAGGTGATAAAACAGATACAGAAAAAATAAGACACGATAAAGCAATGGAAAAGTATCAAAAAGATTATGAAGAATATCAGAAAAATAGACAGAAACTAATTGATTGGAAAATCCAACGAAAGGATAATAAATATCAAGCAACAAAAAATCTTTCAAAAACAGATGAATCTTTGGAATTGTATGGTCAAATGCATGAACCAAAATTCTCTGATTATTATAGACCCAGCGAAAATCAAAAGATGGGCGAAATGGTATATGTTGGTGGAGGAATGTTGGCGTTGGGGTATGTAGCAAGTAAATTTTTATAACATTATTTTGTTATGTAACCATTAATTAGGTTATATAACATAAGGCTTCCATTATCTGAATCTAGCTCATCTCCCATAAAAAACAGAAGCGAGCTTTGCTCGTTTAAAGATTTATTACTGATGAGTAAAAAAATCATGGCAGAAGAAATACAATTAGAAGATTTGCCAAAAGGAACTGATGATGATAATGATGATAATGATGAGGATGATACATTTTATCAAAGCCCAAACACATCTACAACCTTTGAACAAGATTATGCAGGTTATGATGAATATAAAGATGAAGGAAGGAACCGTGCTGTATGGGACAAACCGGCTGAACGAAGGAACCTAGGTGATGTTTTAAGAGAAAGAGATTTGGAATATGACAGAAGGCGAGAAGCCGGCCAAGAACTCAAACGTTATATACCAAATTACAATCCTGATGATGGGACATTTAATGTAACATTTGGAGAAGATGGTAGTATAATAGCAGAATTTAGTAATAGGAAGGGTTCTGTACCACATACAGTGGTTGATAAAAATGGGAATCTTAAGCTTGAAGATTTACCAAAAACAATGAGAAAAGCTCTAGGTGCTGATTATGAAACAATGCTGGAAAAATATAATAATGCCGAGTCAGAATTGAAAAAATCCATTGAAGAAAATAAGGAATTATATAATGCATTGCAAGGATTGAAAGCAACAGCAGAAGTATATCCTCAGGAGATTAACGAATATGTAGAAAGAGAAAAAGAACTACGTCAATTCATTGAGAGGCAACAGGTAGAAAAAGCTGAAAATAAAAGTCTTTTTGATGAAACCGTTAAACAGAATATAGAATTAAAAATACAAGGCGAGAAACTTTTGAGTGAAATAAAATTATACAAAGAAGAAATAGACAAATATAAGAAGGGAAAATCAAATTTAACAAAGTTAGAACAAAGCAATGAACGATTAAAATCAGAAGTTAATAAATTAAGAGAACAAAATAGAAATAAAATAATCTCAATTGAAGAACAATTATCAGATATTGAGGGTCGAAAAGATAAAATAATTAAAAATTTACCATTACGAGAGCGATTAAAGCATATATTCAAAAGGTATGGTTTTACAGCATTTGCTGTTTTAAGTGCAGTAGGTGTCATCATTGGGGTTATAGTTTCTAATCTTTCAAAGGGTTTATCTGCTTTGGGTAGGGGTGTGGGTAATGGATTGAAAACTATAGGTAAAAAACTTGGTGAAATATTGCCAGGAATGGTTGGCGCAATAGTTAGCTTTCTATTCAAAACAGCCGGCCAAGTTATTGGATTTTTAGGTGAGAATGCTTGGCTTTTGATAATGGCTGTGGTTTTATATTTTGTAGAACAGTTTAAAAAGAAGAGTAAGTAGATTTAAAAACCAAATTAACATGGATTGTCGATGTAATGATGATGCAATAACTTTTTTATCAATCACAATGCTAACTACAGAAACAACGATTTATCTAGATCCAGCATTATATAATGCAAAAGAAATACAAATTCTAAATTTTTCTGGAACTAATGCAACGAATGAAAATCCTTTATACTTAATGAGTGATATTATTGAGCCAAAGTCTTCATATTACAATCGTATACCTAGTGGTGTAAATGTAGAACTTCGTCCTTCACAACTACTAGCCGCTATACCATCCAAAAAGTGCCCAATTTTAAGAATTACACAAACCAAAAATCCAGTGAACAACTTTAAATTATGGATTCTAGATAAAAATGGAACAAAATTAATTTCTAATACCGTTCGTATTCGTATCAATTTAAAGATAACATGTTGAGTAGTAAAAAATGGATGAGTACAATAAAATTTATCCCGCATTACCTAATAATACTGATCATATTAACTTCAGACTGCAAAAGTCAAATGAAGTACTTAAAAAACTTGAGGATGAAATTAAACATTACGAGGAAGTAAGAAAAAAATACAATCGTGCTCGAGGAATATGTACAAAAATAAGTGTGGGTAGTGGTATGTTTTCAGTTATACTATCTGCAAGCGGTTTGAGCACTTCTCTTACTGGTTTTGGCGCTGTTGTTGGTGTGCCTTTGGGCGTTGTGGGTGGTATTTGTGGGGGAATATCTGTTATATTTGGAGTTGCAACAAAAAGGCTTTCAAAAAATGTTAGTAAACACGAGAAAACTGTTTATTTAGCAAAAGCAAAAGTAAATACCATTAATGGTCTGGTTTCAAAAGCTATTAAAGATAATGTTATATCCGATCAAGAATTTTCCATAATTTTAGCGGAATTAGAAAAGTTTGAAAAACTAAAACTAGAAGTCAGACAAAAATTTAGGAAAGAATCAGAAAAAAACTTCAATATGTCGCAGATAAGGAGAGAAGCTCGAGCAGATATATTAAAAGAGCTGACCGTAGGGAAAGAACATTAAAAATTTCATTTGAGAGAACTGATGTTGGGTGTAATTGTTTTGCAGGTTATAATAATTAGCATCTTATTCTTGATCTAAAGATCTGGGTGAATGGAAGAAAACATAAGAATAAGATGGGTTTATTTAATGATTTCAGAAATAAATATCCAAAGGCTGATATTAGTCAATTTTCATTTATTAGCGATAGGTATGGGGGTTACATTAAATGGAAAGTTGCTGGCACAACAATAATGTCTTATGATGACCCTACGGGTAAAACATGGATTGATAATTTATCGCCTCGTTTGAGAAACCTTTTATGGAAAGATTTGGGGCTTAGTTCTGCTGAAGTAGACTCTGTATCATTCCCAAAAAGTTTAACTTTTACTAATCAAAGCTATCCTACACCGGCTGTTGCTTTTGACGATTTTGCGACTGATGTTACAAAAATGTTAACTGAGATGGATATATATGTAACAGATACAAAGAAATTCGCAGCAATATTTCCTAATATTTTTAAACAGCAAGTTATCACTTTCAAATCGGGAGAACAAAGTAGAAAATGGTTAAATAAACCAGATATTAATTATTGGCCTCAACAATTAAATTTTGCAGTTTGGTGTGCAACATCTGGTTGCGGAATTAGCCCATTTGAAAGTTTAAATTACCCAAAAGTAGTGAATAGCTTTATAAAGTTTCATATATATTTCACAATAAGGAGGATATTATATGAATTGAAACTACCTATGCCGGGCGAACAGACTTTTGCGATAAATAATAACCCATATAATAAAGCCGCATATAATCGATTGTGCAATGAATTTGGAATAAGTTATAATTCTGATTTTAGATGGAGGGGAGGTAGAAATAATGGATTAGGTGATATATTCATAGATTATGGAAATAGATATGGTGCAACAGATCATGATTACCAAAATGTGCATGTTATAAGAAATTATGATAAAGAAGCAGATATGTGGCCAAGTTCGGGTGATAAATTTTCAGATGATGGTGGTAAGCAACTAGAAGGCAATCTAATATCTTTTCTGAGAAATGATGACTTTGCTGATTTTAAATACGCGTGGTTTATCCCTACAAGCGGGCATGGTATAACTAAAGCGGGTCTTGGAAGATTAAATAGGTCAGTTGAAGCTTTTGTTTACTGTATATTAGGAGCACAAACTGATATGAGAACCCCTATTTATGGTAATGGGGGCGGGGCGATTAATACTCAGCAACAATTTTTAACCTTATTTGAAAGTAGTGTTATTGAAAATGACCTTGCTAATTCAGTACAAAGATATCAATTGGCGGTACAAAATGCTAAAGTACGCCTGGATATGGCAATTGTTCCTGGGGTTTGGTTGATGCCGAGTAATTTGATAATAAATACAGAAAGTGTAGTTGGATATAATAACAAACTTATGAAAGCCACGGGGGATATGAAATTTGGTGCGAATAATTCATTAAATACTGAAACAAAAGAGGTTGGGATAAGCCATAATTTAGGTGTTTCAAAAGTAAAGTTGCCGCATAGCCTAAAACAACAAACTAAAACAGAGTCAACACAAACAACTCTAATCAAAAATGAAGGTGGACCCATCCTATCCGTTGATATTGACTCAACAGAACATGAAAAAAATCTGATAGTATTTATAGTTGTTGGTGGAGCAATAGCTTGGTATCTATTTCGTTAAATTTTATGTATTGTTATGTAACTATTATTTGAGTTATATAACATAATTATATCCTATTATTCATCTTCGCCCCAACGTTTTTTCAAATCTCTTAATTCCTGAACATCAATACACCAATCTAAATACCTACTTGGATGCCATGCTACTGCCATTAATTCATCATGTAATAGTTTGTAAAATTTCTCTTTATGATTTATTTTATGTTTATTTAAATGAAACCTAATTGTAATTTCACGAGTAAAAAATTTTTTATCAAACTTATCTAAATTACAGTCCTTATCACTATAATCATCATAATCACAAAGCATGTCATAATAATTAAAATTATTAATTATAAAAAGATATTTATTATAACAAGCTTCATCAATTAATCGAAAAAATTCATTAGTTGGAGCAAAATTATTACCAAATCGACTAAAATGTTCCCTATAAAAATCTCTATAAAACTTAAATTTATACCATTTATTAAAAAAAACATATTTTTTTACACATTCTTTATACTTTTCATTAGCACAATTTAATAAATTTTTACAAAAATTGTTAGTACATATTCCATCAACTCCAAAATTTATATCAGCTATATAAGAAATATTTTTAACATCATTATCATCATATTTATTATAATTAAAAGAAAAAATAATATAATCATCCCCTTCATTAATAAAACCACGATTTTTTGATATATTTTTTATAACATCTTCTTTTATTTCCTCAATAAATTCATAAATGTCGAGCTTTTTATCATTTTCATATGTAATTATTTTAGTCATCTTTTTTATATTTTATTTTCTTATCTTTTAAATCATATAAATCATTTTTATTCTACATTCCTTACATGAAGCTTTTTGTTTGCCGTGTTCGCATATTTGTGATCCTCCACATTCTTTGCATTGTTGTTTTTGTTTTCCATGCTCGCATATTTGTGATCCACCGCATTCTTTACAGCGATACTTAACTCTTCCATGTATACATATTTGTGCTCCTTTACATTGTTTGCAAAAATACTTAATTCTATAATGATCGCATATTTGAGACCCTCCACATTCTTTGCAAAAATATTTGTGTTTTTCATGTATACAAGTATAGGGGCAAGTAGTGGTGACTTTTTCAATTAAATTTATGATTTCCTCTTCTTTAAATTTTTTAAACTCATTAATAAAATCTTCTTTTATATTAAGTTTTGATCTACCCTTAATTTTTAAATATCCTGCAATTCTTTTCAAATTTGTTTTACTCAAATCATTTAATCGATCCATAATTACTTTTGTAAATATTTTTTAATCTTTAAATCAAGTTTTTAAGTGGCTAAACTTCTGTGTCCTAGAAATTTTCTTTTATTACTGCTTATTATTCTACTGGTGTGTGCTAGCATTAGCAATCTCACAAAACTTAATCGGTAAAATATTTCTGAGTAAATTCTTGATTAAGTTTTGGTAAATAAAATTTAGGTTACAAGCTAAAAATGTCTGATTAAATTTCCTGTGTCCTAGAACCGTATTTTTATCACTCTCTAAGGCACACCTGGAATTTATCAGCAATGTTCCTCCTGTTTTTGAAGAAGTCCTCACCATTTTTCAGAAGAGCTTCACACAAGTTCACATCTTGTATGATAAAATGTCAGAGCTCTTGCGCACGCTTATGGGTAGATTCCTAAACAGAGAAGCCTTTGAGAACAAGTTTGGAAATGACCTACTAAGTATTGACTGCAGTGCAAACAATCAACTACCTGATTCCGATATTGTTATTGGAGAAGCAACTAAGAAGGCCTCAGCCCAACTCAAGCCAGAATGTCGAAAGAATGTACTTCTTGGCATCCGTACATTTTACAGGACATCAGTTACCTATCTACAGTCTCATCTACCTCTTCAGGACATTCTCTTGAAAGTACTAGGGTGTCTAAATCCTCTGAAGAGAGAAAAGGCAAGCAGTGTGAAGGCAATAGGCCTTTTGCAACAATTTGTCGCGTGATGGATTTTCCCTTAGCAACGCCATACTGGAGAGCAAACAATGTAGCTTTTCCTTGGTAACGAACAAAGCGCGAGTAACCGGAACTGTCATTAAGGTGAGATAAAAGCTTTTTAAATGTTTTCTTTTTTATGGTGCCACAAGAAAACACTAAGACAATATCGCTTTGAAATTTTTACGTACAGATGAAGTAGTTTCGGACTGAATCGGCTTCTAAAAGTCGGGCTTCAGGCTCGTGAAGTTTTAGCACGTGCTCGCTTGAAGCGACAGTAATGGCGGCGACGTATTCAAAATATCGCTGTGATTAATTCAAATTTAACGCTATATTCGACTATATCTTGTACAATATGAGTTAAACTCGCCATATTATTTCAATTTCATATTATGCCGCTCACAGAGAAAAAGATCATGTCGAGTAAATACCATTGCTGTGTTCCCGCGTGCAATGCAGACAAACGGTACGACGAGGAGAACAAGCTATCTTTTCACAGATTTCCGCCAGTCAGTAAGAAAGAACTCAGAGCTGCTTGGATAAATAATACCCGTAGAGATACAGGCGAAAATTTTGAGGTAAATCAACGTTGTTTATTATATAAAACGTTTGAACTCAGTTTACACTTCAGTGCACATTACACTTATATTTTAAAATAATAAAAAAAAGAACTCCTGAACCTCTCATATTGACTTCAGTCTAAAACAATTTCTTTGATTAGGATAGATTAGGGCAGATTTTATACTAAAAAAGAAAAAAAATAAATAAAAAATGAACACAAGAAAAACAACAATAAAGAAAACCACAAGCATAATAATTATCTTCACTGAAATGCCTTACACGACTCGATGTAGTGGTCTCCTTTCTTTGACCTTCTTAGACCAGGAAAATACAGTAGGTTTCACTCCTTCTTTTAAAAGTCTACGACCGTTGCTATCCTCACCTTTGAAATCGGTTGTTTTAAAATGATTAGAACACACTCTTGTGTTGTCAGTAATCTGAAATTAAGCACAAATTGAAAGCACTATTTTAAGACAAATCTGTCGGCGTCGTAAACACGTTTTATATAATAAACAACGTTGATTTACCTCAACATTTTCGCCTGTATCTCTACGGATATTATTTATCCAGGCAGCTCTGAGTTCTTTCTTACTGACTGGCGGAAATCTGTGAAAAGATAGCTTGTTCTCCTCGTCGTACCGTTTGTATGCATTGCACGCGGGAACACAGCAATGGTATTTACTCGACATGATCTTTTTCTCTGTGAGCCGCATAATATGAAATTGAAATAATATGGCGAGTTTAACTCATATTGTACAAGATATAGTCGAATATAGCGTTAAATTCGAATTAATCACGGCGATATTTTGAGCTATTTTGAATACGTCGCCGCCATTACTGTCGCTTCAAGCGAGCACGTGCTAAAACTTCACGAGCCTGAAGCCCGACTTTTAGAAGCCGATTCAGTCCGAAACTACTTCATCTGTATGTAAAAATTCCAAAGCGATATTGTCTTAGTGTTTTCTTGTGGCATCATAACAAAAAAAACATTTAAAAAGCTTTTATCGCACCTTAATGACAGTTCCGGTCACTCGCGCTTTGTTCGTAACCAAGGAAAAGCTACATTGTTTGCCCTCCAGTATGGCGTTGCTAAGGGAAAATCGGTCACGTGACAAATTGTTGCAAAAGGCCTATTGCAAGACTGGCAAAAAAAACTACAGCCTCAGCTGAATGTGACCATTGTTCAAGATGAGTGGTGTGTTTATTCTGTAGATGAAGATGTTGAGAAGCTAGAAAAAGGTCATCGTGGTGACCATTTCTGGCAAGCAGTATTCACTTTTAAGTCTCTTGATGAGACTGGGCCTCGATATTTGCCTCTTCCGAAAGTAGTGAAATCGGGTCTTGTTCTTGCACAGGTGAACGCTGAGTCAGAAAGAAGTCTTTCTGTTAATGCCCGTACCATTGTTGGTCTTAGAGCTGTGAAAGATGCTGTGAAGTTTCACAATACTGAGCACAACAGACCAGAGAAACTTCCTTTGACAGATAGCCTTTTAACAGCTGTACAATTGGCACATATGTGTTACCAAAAACGTCTGGATGGAGCGGAAGCTGAGAAGAAGAAAAAGGAGGCTGAAGAAGAGGAACAAAGGAAAAGAGACCAGGAGAAGCCATCGTTGAGAGACAGAGGAAAGCGCCTCAACAGAAAAAAGCAGGAGGCAATGGAAGAAATGCAAATGGCAGATGAGCTGCTGTCAGATGGTATCGTAAAGCTACAGACTGCCCTGCCTTCAGGTTCCAAGGTGGTTTCTATCATGAGACATGCAAAAGTTGCATGTCTCATGATAAAAACAACAAAAGCAAATCAACCAAAGGCAACGAGCAAACCTGAGGCAGTCAGAGAAAAACAAAAGGAGGTTAACAAAAAGAATCAGAAATTGCTAGAGAAGGCACTACCAACTAGTGTTTCTGATCCACCATCAAAGAAAAGAAAGCCTAATTAAGGGAACATGCTGTGAACTGTCGTTTTAAAACAGCATGTGTTCACTCACAATTTAATGTGTTTACCATTTTCTGCTTGTTCAATTCTGAAGTTATTAAAGAACTTTGTTTCTTAACTGAGTGAAGCTGTTACTGTTAAGACTAGGAAATTCAATTGATGGTTTACAGAATGAGAAGCGTTCTTCATGTTTTTATGAAAACATACAACTCTGTAAAGGCGTGGCTTGCCCTTGAATTTCTGTACCATCAAATAATCTGATTAAAAAACTGATTTGTTTATGTTTAGACCAGTATGAGAGAGACATTTAATGTGTGAATGACGTTTATTGCTAGCAACACAAAATAACAAATAAGGATTAAATAAATTTAATAAGAGACGAGGCAGGCACTATTTTGTGTTTTTCAAGCAACTGCAGAGCCGAATGTGATGCTAGCGCAGATCGAGAGTGATTCATGTGTGACAGAAGGGGTGCGATGGTTGTTTACACTACGCATCCTAGATCAGCATGATAGTAACCCCTTACTCAGGCATCTCTCATATCTGTCATAACCTCTGCCTGAAAAACTCAAAAGTGTCAATTCTAAAGCAAAAAGGAACAAGGATGGATGAGGATGGAGAAGATTGAAACAGATTGGAAATGACGATTTTGAAAAGATTGAAACGGATTGGAAATGACGATTTTGAAAAGTTTACATAGCTCCTTCAAAACGTGTGTGGCGGATTTGGAAATTTAAGTCTTGTCTACTGAGTACAATTTGGAAAAACAATAAACTTCAAAATGCAATACAGTAGAGGGAGTGTAGCTTACCTTTTTTCCCAGACCATAAATCATCACTTTTATGACTTTAAAACCATTTATTATATAGACACAAGTGTTTTAATGGAAAATATACCACTCGTAAAATAAATAAAAACTACATCCGGGACCCGAATGGTTTATTTTCCATAATCTCACACGTGAGTTTATTGATGACGTAATTTTGGTAATTTCCCTTTGAAATTTGTAGGCGTCTTGCAAATGCTGCCAAATATTACCCTGAATGAAAATGGCGAGCAAAAGATTCGTCAAGTTTACTGAAGAGGAAATTGCGTTGTTTACTGAAGACCAAGAAAATGCCAATACGAAGAAAACTGTGTCTGATCTAAAACTATTTAATGAGTTTCTTAACAGCGAGGAAGAAGAGAGAAATATAGAAAATATTCCAGCTGCCGAGCTCCAACAATTGTCAAAGAAGTTTGTACTCAGAGTAAGAAAGAAAAATAGCGACGCATATGAACCATCTCCAGTAAGAGGGTTTTTGCAAAGTGTTGACCGCTACCTCTGTAAAAAAGGATGCACATTTTCCCTTTTGAATGACAAAGAATTCTGTGAGGTTCAAGATATCCTGAAAAAGAAGCAGAAACAACTTAAGGCAATAGGAAAGGGAAACAAGCCCAATAGTGCTGATGCACTAACAGATGAAGAAATAGAGGAATTCTACCGGGCAGGAGTGCTCGGAAATAAAACGCCTCGAGCACTTTTAAATACAGTTTAGATGAACAATTGTATCAAATGTCAGAGAAAGCAAGCCAAAGATGTTCGAAAACCTTGACAATAATGATCGCTGTCCTGTCACAGCCTATTTACCCTATAAGCAACATAAACCACCAGAAATGATGGTAATTAAATCAGTCAACGAAAACTACAACTTCTTCACAGAATCAGTTCTTAAGGTTATGAAGGAGTACTTCCCCCAAAAGAAACTGGGATCGCGCTGGAATTTACCGTGGTTGAATAGCTCAATCAAGCGCATGATACGTAAGAAACAAAAACTATATAACAGAGTACGCAACTCAAATAATCAATCTGATTGGAGAAAGTTTAAAGACCTACGTAAAGTAATTAAGAAAAGGTTGTCTATCGGTCATGATAAGTACTTGCTGGACCTCCTAACGACCGATGACATGGACCTGGAAAATCGCAAACCTACGATAACCAAACGATTCTGGACCTACATAAGATCTAAAAGGCAAGACAATGTTGGTGTCGCTCCTTTGGAGCTCAGCGATGATGTGGCGTCTGATAATCTGGAGAAAGCCAGTTTATTAAGTAATTATTTCAAGTCTGTTATCACGAAAGAAGTCTTCACCTATCCATTGTCTTCACCTATCCATTTTAGCACCGCGGGGATAACGAAACTTCTTCAGAAGGTGAACTGTAAAAAAGCTAATGGTCGTGACGGAATCCCTTGCTACATATTAAAGGAGGCTGCTACTGAAATAGCTCCTTTTCTACAGTTTCTCTTCACGCAGTCGCTCCACACGGGCTCGGTTCCCCAGGACTGGCTTAAAGCGTCAGTAGTACCCGTATACAAGAAAGGTAGCAGAAGCCTAGCAGAAAATTATCGACCGATCTCTATTACGTCGGTGCCTTGTAAAATTATGGAACACATTATCTTCCATGAAATGATGTCCCACCTTGATTCAAATCAAGTGTTAGTTAACTACCAACATGGCTTTCGCAAAAAATTATCATGTGAAACTCAGTTAATCTGTACAGTAGAAGAAATAGCTCGCTCCCTTGATAAAGGTGAGCAAACTGACCTAATAATCATGGACTTTTCGAAAGCCTTTGATTTGGTTCCGCACCAGCGCCTCCTGATGAAACTGCGCTACTATGGCATACGTGGGGGTCTTAACACCTGGCTAACACAATGGCTTACGAGTCGAAGCCAATCAGTTGTTGTTGATGGTTACAACTCCTCGGAAGTGCCAGTTCTATCAGGGGTCCCCCAGGGAGCAGTTCTCGGTCCCCTTTTGTTTCTCTTATACATTAACGACCTAGGAGAAAGCTGTACCTCTAGGATGCGCCTTTTCGCCGATGATACTCTAATTTACAGCACTATTGAGTCTTACAATGATGCCGCTAAACTGCAGTCAGACCTAACATCTCTTGAAAATTGGGCCCAGAAATGGCAAATGAAATTCAATCCCAGCAAATGCCACGTCTTAAAAATAACGAGGAAGCAAAACCCTACTGAGGCTAACTACGTACTTATGGGAAAAGTTCTAGTTTCGGTCACCCACCACCCTTATCTAGGCGTAGAATTATCCAGAAACCTCGACTGGGGTCAGCATGTTAATGGCAAAGTCATGAAGGCCAATCGATCTCTCGGATTCCTCCGGCGAAATCTGAGCAGTTGCCCCAAGGGAGTGAAAGAGGCAGCCTACAAAGCCCTTGTACGGCCTCACGTGGAATATGCCAGCTCAGTTTGGGACCCACACTTAATAAAACACGTCAAGCAAATAGAGGGAGTACAAAGAAGAGCTGCACGCTTTGTAAAAAATTGTTACTCAAGGGAGCTGGGAACATTTACGAACCTTCTGCACGATCTACACTGGTTACCCCTAAAGGTGCGCAGAACAATTTCTCGTCTGATTTTATTTCCCAAAGCGATTCATGGCACTGGTGGTCTGGCCTTTCCTGACTACGTTATGAAGCGCAGCAGACACTTAAGGAACTCTAACCTGAACAAGTTCATCGAACTGCAACCTAATACTGAGTCTTATAAGAATAGCTATCTCTGCAGAACTATTAAAGACTGGAATGCTTTACCTAGCGAAATTGTTAATATTAAGTGCATAGATTTTTTTAAAAAAGCCTTATTCGAGCATTTTAGTCGTGATAAATTTTAATATTGCATAATAATCGATGCATTTTATTTTATTTTATTTTATCTTCCTTAGTTACGCGTCTTGCGCGATGGTAACCCCCTTTGCAGGACTATAAATTTTTGAATAAGGGTTGAATAAAGACGACTCTCTGTTTTATCTTGCTATCAACACAGAAGTTCCAAAGGCAGGGAAGAAATGGTTCAAGGCAGCTCCACTGGGAGTAAATTCACTTCGATCTATGGTGGAATTGGTCAGCAACAGCACTGTTATGTAATATATGTGTCACATGACATGCATCAGGGACACGATACAAAAGTTGTTTGCCATGTGCTCGAGTGAGTCAGTCGCTTAGAACATAACATGGTGTTTTGAAGTGGGATTTTCAGCCGTACAACGCTCAATTCGGAACTAAGGCGCTGAAAAACACAGACAACCACTTAAGGTATCGCACAAGCAGGCTGTGAAGACCTCATTCAACGTAAGCTCGCTTTTCAGTCGAAGTTGACTTGCTTACTGAAACCAGGCGTAAACAAGCATGTTGCAGTTCTTGATTCCTCCACCGTCCAAGATGGATATGATGGGTGATTTAGTAAGCAACTGGGAATTCTTCAGAGATAGTTGGACGAATTATGCTACTGCTACGAAACTGACTGATAAAGATAAGAAAATTGTCGCTGCCATGTTGTTATCGATTGTGGGAAAGGAATGTCTTCACGTGTGCAGAAATCTCCCCATGACAGCTGATGAAAGACAAGAAGCCAATGTAATCCTTACGAACCTCAGCGAATATTTCATACTGAAGCAAAATAAGATCTACGAACATTATGTGTTTAACTCTTGTTCCCAGAAAGCTGACAAAAGCTTCGATCATTTCTTGACAGCGCTTCGCAAACTTGCCGCTACTTGTGAATTCAGTATGTTTGAAGACGAAATGCTCCGCGACCGTATACTATGTTCAACTGTATATCAGTGGAGTATACCACAAACAAACCAGAGATAATCATCAATGTAGGTCTCTTTTTTCTCTCAGTCAGGTCCATTGAATAATTGCATGATACATATCTGAGAGGATTTGCAAGACAATTATGTCCTTGCAGCCACCGAATCAATTCCAATACAGGAGTGTTCGAAAGGATAGTGATATCCGTGAGGTTCATTGCTCAGGATAGGTCATCAAACTGTTTGTCACAGGGGTTTCAATAGTAGCCGGGTAGCGGGTAGATCTACCCGATTGCAACGGCCGACTACCTGCTTGGAGCCTTCACACAAATGTCAAGTAAGACCAGATAATTTCATCTCAGCTTTGAATTCTTGCCCAAAAATTTAGCAAAATAAGTTTTATTTAATAGGAAAACAAAAGGAAATGAAAAAGAAAAGACATTCTGGCATCTTCCAAGCCTTCTGGCCCATGAAAGTTGAAGCAAAATCTGCAAAACATGTAATAAACATCGCTTACATCCAAAAAAATGTGCAAGGCATCTCAGCTGAAATCGACAGGAACTGGGACAGAGTGTGAATACTAATGGCAGCCAAAAGGCAATCGTTGTTTGCATATTTCATGCCAGTGTCAAGACAAAGGAGGTCAAACGAGACTGACTCCTCCCCAGGTTAGTTGAGGATATTGAAAGGAAAACCTTGGGTGATTATATCGTTCAAATGTTAATATTATGCTTCGTTTTTGCGCCAATATATTGTGTATCATTCATACATTGGTGGAATTGAAAAAAATGTATCATGTTCAGTTACTTGCCTTGCGTTATGTCTTAATTCGGCCAACTGATCTCTTTTTCTGCAGAAAGTGGTTCATTAGATAGTCAAATCAGTCAGTCACTTACCTCAGCGAAGGAAAAGCCCCTTCCATCTTCAAAGTCTGGTGAGAGTGTAGCACATGTTGTAAAACCTGCTACATCCTACGCAAGAAGCAAGACGAGCATTGATTTCTGCAATCATGATTCTGTGTTGAAGCTGTTCAGGCCTTTGGAAATCTTCCACAGTTATTACACTTGTAATAAAAATAGTTGTTTCAGCCTAACTGAAAGGGAGCAGAAAAAAAATCCAACCTAAAATGAGACCGTTTCAAGCACCAGTGGATAAGAAATGATAGCTTGGCATTTGATTCACGTCCTGGCATTTGATTCACGTACTTCAGACTGATATAAGTGATATAAGGCACTCAGTTACATACACTGTTTAAGTTGCTTCTGTGTTTTTGTAATGATTTATGCGACTAAAATATAATCATGTTTCTCTGTAGAATAGATTAAATTTGATTTAAGGATTAACCCTGAGCTAAAACTACCTTAAAGTTAGACCATTTTAAAGATACCAGTTGTGAAAGTGTTAAAAAGTAGCACCTCAATAGAAATAGTTGACTGTGACTACTTTATTGTAATATAATTCTCTTCAAATTTGTTTAAATTAGTTGACTTGGAAGCAAAAGATTGAAACAACAAAGCAAAACAAAAGACCTGAAACTGCATGAAAATGCATCTGCAAGAGTCTAACACTTAAAAATCAACCCCCCTAGGGTGGAAGGCCCTTTGGGCCTTCAGCAAATGTACCTGCCTGTTACTCTTAAGTACCTGCTTGTGCAAAAACTTATTGAAACCCCTGGTTTGAATATCATGAGTCACCACAGTTCATGGATTTTACTGCATAGTGCAATTTCCAGTGATGTTCGGCTTTTCCTGACAATTTTCCAGTGCTGTGATGCCATAAAAAAGGTTAGATCCATGTCAAGCGTTCTTCTGAGTCTCCCATGCGCCAGATCCTGCATACAGTGGAAGTTACTAAACATGCTTTTTTCTTATCATGTCTAATACAAGCGCCAATTCAAGAAAGCCAACAAGATCTCATAACGTCTAGAGGACCTTCATTTTGTTACGAAACGACGATGAACTTTGCATTTCGTGGACATTGACGCTGAAAAATCTCTGTGACAGTGGTAGAGTGAGAGACAGAATTCAGCAACAATGCTACGAGCCATCATATTGGTGAAATTTTATCAAATTTGTTCCTGAACTTCCCATCCAGGGAGAAATTTGCGAGGCAAGTAACATGAACATCATGCTTGTTTAATTGTTACTAATGCATGTGTGTTATTACCTGATTTCGACAATTAAAACTCTTTTCCATAGAACCCCCCAGAAATGATTCAGATATGAATCATTCGGAAAAGTTCGCTAAATCATCGTAGATTCGTCAGGTCGCTACGAAATTGCGTCAGTAATGAGCTATTGTAATAAGCCAATCACTGGCCAAGTTTCACTTAGCAACGATGCAATCTCGCGACACCACAAGCATTTGAATTCATTTCTCTCTGTTCTCTTGTAGAGCCATGGAGTCTTCTTTGCGAAGAAAGAATTACTCTGCAGAAGAAGCTTCGGCTGCGATTCTTGGTGATTTTGACCTTGGCAAAGATGCATTGGGGATGAGCAAAGATGAAGAAGACGATTTGGATAGGCAATTAGGTCTATGGCGACGAATTGAGGTGAGCGATTGCTTGATGGTGTAGTCTAATTTTGAAGCGTCGCTTGGAGAGAGCAAGCGGTCGGGCTTCGAATGCGATGGAATTTCGTCCCCTTTTGCTTCAAGCGTGGAAACCCATGCTTTTTCTTTTGAAAAACATCCACAGTTCATGTTTTAGACATAAAAAGTTACATTTTTTTGTCAAATGCCTTTATTTGTTGTTAACGGCTTTGTACTTTGAGGGGACGCTTCTCGCGCAAGACAAACAGCTGATTGTTTGTTCATTCAAATGCATGCAACATCAATTGCGGCCTATGATGAATGAATTTGTGTTTGATTGTAAAGCCTGGTTTTAAATTTACGCTTTCTGTGAAGTAAAGTGAGATAAAAAAGCCACCAAATTCCATATTGATTGTTTGTAACCGTTTATGAAATATGATATTTTAGCTAAAGGTTATTTCAACCAACGGATTCTTGTGTTATTTATTTCGGTTTCATTTGTTATTCATAGGATATTTTTTCTAATCGTATTTCAACCGAAGGATTCCTTTGTGATCTATCTCGCTTTCATTTGTTACAACTGGTATGAAAAAAATTCACAATCGATCGTGTGTAACCATTATTGAAATGTGATATATTTTTGCTAAGGCTTATTTTGAACTGATGGATTCTTTTGTTGTTTATTTTGGTTTCATGTGTTCAAAATTCTAACATGTAACTTTCTTCTTTTCAGTGACGACGAGGTTATCATTGGGGAGGAGTCAAGTGTAGTTGTAACTGACCCAGTTGCCACCTCCTCTACAGCTTCAGCAACATCTGCTGGGCAGTTGGTGGCCTCTGTTACTCAGATATTGTCTCCAGTGGCCACCCCTGCACAGAGCTCTGTTGCTGGGCCCTCTTCTATTTCTGTGGGGTCATTTTATTCCACCCGTGCAGCAACTCGTCCTGCACCTCGCACCGTACCCTGTGCAGCATCTCCTGCAGTCCCCCAGATAGGAAAGAGGAAAGGCCCTGCAGCTCGTGTTCCCGCAGCCCCAGCAGCTGCAAGTGCTGCGGCGTCTTTCCTTTCCTATGATGACGCTGATGTAGGTAATCCCCCTCACATCCCAGGTAATCCCCCCACCCCCAGTTCACCCCTGCTCGACCAGTGGGCATAAACCTTGAGGGTCCACTCCTCAGGAAAAGCATGGTGAAAGCATTTGATTTCTTCCAGCTATTCTTTACTAGGGAAATGGTGGAGAGTATTGTTTTGCATACAAACACATATGCTTACATCCAGATCGCTTCTGGGGGCTTCAAAAGTTACACCCGTTCGGATGGAAGCTGGGAGGAGGCAACATCTAATGACATCCACTGGCTCATAGCTTTATTGATTTATTTTGGGTTGGTAAAAGTAGTTGGGGATGTAAGTAAATATTGGAGCACGGCTTCCTTGTTCCATGGTCTCTGGGCTCGAAGAATTATGCCCAGGTTGCGGTTTTTAGCCCTTATGGCTTTCCTGCATATCATGGACCCCCTGAACGAGCCTACTGGTAACAAGTTACGTAAGGTAGAGGCACTTGTTCAGTATTTTAAGACAAGATGCCGGGTCTTGCACCAGCCGAGGCAACATGTCGCTATTGATGAGCGCATGGTCAAGTCCCGACACAGGTTGGGCATCCATCAGTATATAAAGGATAAGCCCACTAAGTGGGGCATTGGGGTATTGGCCGATAGCTCCAATGCCTATGTTCAAGATTTTAATATCTACAAAGGTAAGCAGGCAGGGCGAGAAGTTAGTAAGCATGGCATGGGGTATGATGTTGTTATGACCCTTATGCAAAACTATCTCCACCAGGGGTATCATTTATTTACTGATAACTTTTATACGTCTATGACCCTTGCCAAGGACTTGTTTCAATGTGGAACCCTTGTTACTGGTACAATTTTAGATAGCAGAAGGGACTTCCCAGCAAGTCTGAAGAATGGCAAGGTATGGGGCAAAGGTAAGCCTAAGGGAACGATGCGCTGGGAGAGGGATGCACCTGTGTTGGCATTGCAGTGGGTTGACAACAAGGTGGTGTCAATGATTACTACCTCTGGCAATGCAAATAAGACCACACAGGTGAGCGGAAGAGAAAGGCCGGTGGTACCTGGGGTGCCACTCAAGTTCAGCAGCCTGAGGTTTTCCACATGTACTATCACTACATGAATGCAGTGGATCGATCTGATCAGATCCTGGCCACCCACAATGTACAGAGGAAGTGCATGAGGTGGTGGAAAACCTTATTTTTCCATCTTATTGACATTGCTGTTGTTAATAGTTACATCCTTTTCAGGGGACAACAAAACAAGTTCCCTGATAATGAAGCTCTTAGGCAACCGGCCAGTTACTCATTGGCGTCCTTCAGGGAGGAGCTTATCCGTAACATGTGTGATTTCCCTGACAGAGATGTTCCCCCCAGTAATGAGAATGTAAAGGAACGTGACTTAGGTGGCTATGATATCGATCACTGTTCTGTAATTTTAGATGTGAGGAAGCAGTGTGTGGTGTGCTTGATGGAGGGAAGGGGGCGCTTTATGGTGTACTCTTCCTGCGATTCACCTCGGTGTCAGGGTTACACATGCACATCACAAGAGAACGAAACTGTTTCAAAGTGTTTCACTCAAGGCAGTTTCAAAGAGACTTTCATAAGTAAGTGAACCCCAGGGTAGCCTAGAACTGTGATAGCCTAGAACTGTATATAATGTTGAACTGTTTATAATGTTAGTACCGTTGTGTTTTGAAAAAAAAAATTAGAGTGGCATTGTGTTTTTTTTCTGCTTATCTAGCATATTGTTTGTTTATCACATACTAATGCCTTTTTGTCTTGAGTGTGGGGTCTATCATCTCTTGAGAGATAATATATTATCTCTCAAGAGATGATAGGGGTGAGTGGTGGGTGTCCCACCCCCTTTCTTTTAGGTATTTCTTCAAGGCAGATGTAGTGTTACAACCAAGGAGTGCTAGAGGACTGCATTACTACAACTAGTAAGTGTGATATGTTCTGTGTTGGTTGTAACTCATTCAAATTGGCTCTAACTTTCATCACTATGACAGGGAACATTTAGCCTTGCTTATTTCAAATCACCTGGTCTTTATTTGTGCCATCATTTGAGTTCTGAATTTATAATTTATGCTAATTGATGTAGTTTTGAAGGCCTGCATTCCATCAGGGTTGGTGACTGTGGGTTGAAATGTGTATTTTGAGGGAACCTACTCGTTTAACGTGATTGATAAATATATTAAAAATGGAAGAAAAACCTTTCAAATAATGCCTTTTGAGCGAAATTTGAGGCAATTGTGTCTGCGAGCATGATCCAGTCCAAAACACGAAATTTGATTAAGCAATCGCTTGCGCGTCCAAGATTTCTGGAGATGTTTGAATAGCGCTAGCTATTATTTTGTTAGGTTTGTATGATTCATGTTTTTCTTATAACAAAAGTTATTGATAACTTTAGATTTAGCCCTCGGGTGGAACCGTTTGGTGACTTACACATATACCAGGCATGGCACCAAGTACCTGTTTTATTTTATTCTCACAAGTTCCTACGGAGATTTTGAGAAATGGTCTTATGTTTTGATAAAGATTCTATTTCTTCATTTCAGAGTAAGGTTTTACAAAACTGTGGGAAACACAAATGTCCTGTCTGCGGTGGGCAACATTGATTCCAGATTGGTGCGTTGTTGCCCAATGCTAAGTTACATGATGCTCTCTAGAGAATTGATCCTTTATCTGTCTAAAATTTATTTGAACTAGTGTTATGTTCGTTGCATAACCCTCACAAACATGTTCGTGCCTGTACAATAAGGCTTGGTTTTTTTCTCTTTAGGGAAACTTGTGCTAGTTGCCTCAGAAAAGAAAGGTCTAGGAGGGGCAGTGAAGTTCTTGTTCAGGTGCAATGGATGCTGGCTGGAAGAGATACCTTTTCAGAGCAGCCAACTAGCCGCTGAATCCAGGCGCCAGATAGTGTCCTTAGCCCTATGTCTAGCCTTTTTCATTAGTGGCCAAGGGTATGCCTCGTACCGTAAAACTCTGGGTAAGGGTCTTGGGGTTGGGGTTGTGTCTGAGAAACCCTATCTACAAATTGTGGGCTTAGCATTACCACATATAAAAGAAATCCTCGATGAGATGTGTGAGGACGCAAAAGGGCAGATGCGTAACATCTCGGATGACAGTTTGGGAAGTTGGGGGAGGGCTGTCACAACCTGTGATGGGTGTTGGCAGATAAGAGGGCATTTTAGCCAAAACTGTACATTCATTGTAAAAAATTATTTGACTGGTGCTCTGTTATATTATGGACACCTTTCCATGCGGGGTGCTAGTAACATCAGTGCTGAGGAACTGTGGCAGGGAACAGCAAAGGCAGCAGAGGGTCACGGCCCAGATTTTATGGGCCAAGGCCAAGGAAGAGGGAATGAAAGTGGAGGTGAATTGGCAGGATGCTGATTCGTCCTCTGCAAAGGGTTTCCGTTATTCCTTTGCAAACGAACAGGAATCAAAAGTAATGTTGTGTGGTGGGCATGTGGGGAGGGCACATGGTAAGAAGCTCCAGGAGCTTCAGGGAAAGAGTTCATTTTCAAGAACCTTGATTGACTTACACAAAGAGCAGTTCCCCCAAGTTGAGTCAGTAAAATGTGTTTGTCTTGGGAAAAACATACTTATGTGTCCACGAGGAACAAGCCATCCTGTGGTTGCATTGGGCCTGCCTTTATACAAAGTGCAGAAAGAAATCACTACTGTGCCCTTGTGCAAGCTGGAAGGGACCCGGGTGTGTATAGAGACACAATGCTTGCACTGGGAAAGTATCATTGTCGTGACATCCACCAATGGGAGGGTGGGTCCTGCTCCTTCCACCCATTACTAAAATGTTCTTGCAATGGTTGCAAAAGTGACATGGAAGGGTTTGTGGAAGAACACAAATGTCCTGAAATGTGAATTCCACGCCTTGGCATACGAGATGGAATGCAGCCAAAGGGCAAACGAGGCAGAAAAGGTAATAGATCCCGGGATGGGAAAGGGCCATTCAAATCTCCCTGAGTCCACATTTAGTGTCCTAACTAAATTTAGGGCTAAGGACATAAATCTGCATCGAGAACATTATCAGGCAGTAACAAACCTGGGACTTATTCAGTCAAATATGACCTGGTGTTACCAAACGAGAGGACCTCAATACCACTGGATAATGGACCTGCACTCAAGAATGGGGTTACCCATTCTGGATGGTATCAGAGAAATGGTAATAATGTTGATTTTAGTATTATTTTATATCTGATAAGTGCAATTCCTGTTTGTATCAATAGTCATGTATCCTGTCATACCAAACCTTTCATTTTACCCTCCCTCTCTTTGGCCGGCAAAAGAGGGCAATAGATAGTGGGTTGGAGTGGAAATTTTTTAATTTTTTTTTTAACTAGACAAAAGAGACCAGACATAAACATCATTTTTGAAATGTCTCATTGCATTCAGTTTGGACAGTCACATTATGTGAATAAGGCAGATTCCAATTTATGCTCTTATTGGTTATAAATCATTGATCTTTTACAAATATTTATGTTTATTTTTCAGTGTGTTGCTGACACGGAAGAGAGAAAGAAAAGGCTGGACAGAAAAAAGACAGACGCTGGTAAAAGGAAGAGGGTTGAACATAAAATCAACAGGACAGAGGAACAGGCACTAAGGTATTGTGTTTGACGAACCTTCATTTCATGTATTTCCTCAAATAATAGCCTGGGATTGTTATTTTTGATCACTGCAAAATGAGGCCATTATTAGATGGAAGGGTTCATATTAAATATTGCTCACTGGAAATTATGCCCTTCACCTTTTTTGGGAGATTTCGATCAATTTTTCTTTCAGTCAGTTGTTTCCTGAGTACAATTCTCTGGTTTTACCTCTATGTAGATCAAGAAGGAGGAAGGGGAGGGGAGGTGTAATTCCAAATAAATATTCAAAGGGGGTAGTTATTCGATGGAGATATTACTCAAGGGACAGTATTATTTGATGAAATTAACAGTAATACAGTATTTGTTTTGCTGTTAACACATCCTTCCTATTTATATGGTTGGGCAAATACAACTATAGCTTAGATTGTGTAGTTTGGGTTTTTCATAAGGCTAGTGTGCTTAGAAATATGCCTTTCTTTTATCTCAGGAAGAAATATGTACAAAGACTTCAGATACACCACTCTTATGGAGATGATGCTGAAAATGATCCAGTGAGTGAGGACATTGCTACAGAAGCAACACAAGCAGCCATAGCCAATGGGACAGCACCCTCTGCACCAGTGTTAGAGCCTGTTCCTGCCCCCGTTGGGGCTGAAGTTGATGTTGGTGGCAAAAAATGCAAGTGGTGCGGAAGTACTACCCACCAGCGAAAGAGCCACAAAGACTGCCCTTTTAAAAATTCTGCAAGTTGAGGCCAAGCAAATATGTAATGTTAATACTTTCTTGTGGATGATTTTACTGTCTAGGAGGAAAACTTTGTTCATCATAAAATTGAATAGTTAATCATTTTTCACAAGTTTAGTCACTATTTCGAGGAGAGGCCTGTAAAGGTAGCAGAACTTGCACGAGAAAAGCCACAAAGACTGTCCTTTCAACCCATAAACAGCAGTGATGCATGTTAGTGCATGCTTGCATAGAGTTTGAAAAACGTTTTGGACAGTAGAACTCTGAAACCTGAACTGTGAAATGAAACAAAATTAGCTAAGGTATGGAAAGGATTAGTTATGGGGTTCCTTTGTGACCTGTACTTTTGTTTCAGTTTGAGTGATTTGTGATCTGGTCTTCGTGTCTTGGATTTTACCATAAATATATCTTGATTTCATTTTTATAATGATATAAGTATTCTTGTATTTTCTTCAATGAATTCTTCACTGGTGAGACTAGGTTTACCCTTGTTTGATAATGCATGCATGGAGAACTTTACTATATAAATTTTATAAAGTGCAAGTCAGAAAAAATAAATAATGCAGTTTTATATTTCAGTATTCTCCATGGTGATACTTTGAGAAATAAAGGACACTATCTTGTATACTTGACCAATCATGTAGTCCTAAAAAGGGAGGGGGTAAGGTTATCGCTCAATGGTAGGCTGCAAATGACATCAAAACGTCTAAAGGTTCTGCTTACTCATCAATTGATCTATGAGGATCAAAAGGTTGGAGAAGAGAATAGACGAAATTGAATGCATTTCGTTACATAACATTTTATTTCAAGATTATCTTCATTTTCATTAATTCCAAACAAATCACTTCTTTGCTGGCCATCTTGTATCATTGCGGTCCTTTAGGGTGACCTTGTAGACCTAAAAAAACAAGTAAAACAAATTATGTAAATAGAGGCTACTTCTTTCAAGGGGACCCCAATTGAACTGATACAATTGATCTGTCCTTTCCTTTTTTTAAGAATACCAAAATAACATAAGGAGGAGAACAAAATCTTACCGCTGGTGTTTGGGGATTCGGGTAGTCCCGCAAATTCTCGTCAACAATGACCCGGATTGCTGATTTCAGGTAGTCCGGGTAAACGTACATGGGGACTGCTTTCCCCCGAAACTGGCCTTCGCCGATTCTGTTTCCAAACTGTGGAGCAAAGAAAATAAGCAATTACAATCACACGCACATTGACGTTTTGTCCACCAGAATAGTCTTTATTTTATGTGTATTCAGAGGTCTCAATGGAGGTCTTTATAGAATGAGACAAAGCTGTAAGTTGAAATTGCAAATGGTAAAATAGGACCGATTGAAGAAACACATCGACTGGCCCTGCTGATACACTGTATTTTGAATGTTGCAAGTGGACTTGTTGGCTAAAAAACCTTACTGTCAGAGCGAGCAAAGAAAGACTGGATATGAAAACATACCACGTGGAACATCGAACACACTGTCAGCTAGCACTCTTGCAACTACGCGTACAGCAATGGAAGGAAAGGTAAGAAAAAGATCAAAATTCATCACAGAGAATCGAGGGAAAAAATATCTAAGCTTCTTACCCACAAAATTCCAAAAATTCGGTGATATAAACGCCGTCTTCCTTCCTCTGTGGACTCCATGTGCCTCAGTGAAAATCCACGGAGAAGCCGCTCGAGCCCACTGGGATATTTCTGGAACTGGTTGAGAAATATGACATTGTTGAAACTGCTAAATAATCAAACAAACTACACAAATTCAATGCAACATAAAAATTTATGTACTAACCTATTCTCTTTGAATGCTGCGTTCAACGCACTTACTGCCTCGTCGGCTGCCATGGTCAAAGAGAGTATTACATTTCAGATTACAAGGTTTTATGTGATCGAGCTGTCAACGCGACCATCCTTGGGGAAATCCGCAGCAGGACGCAACAGTATCGTGTTCAAAATTTTTCCGCGAAAACGGCCGTGGAAACGAAACTTTGTTCGTCTATATCTCAGAGGATTTTCGTTATCCTGACCCAAAATTTGGCACACATGTTTATTTTAAGATAAACGTTTCTGTAAGATAAACGTTTCTATAAAAAATTAAAGGCATTCCAAAATAGTTACTTTAGCCTCCAGTACCACCTTAAGTAAGTTATACCACCGTAAGGTAAAAGGGAGGTGCTGACGTTTCGAGCTTTAGCCCTTTGTCGGAGCGAATGAGAGGATTGTGGGTTACGTTCAATTTATATAGAGAAGTTTGGAGCCATGCTATAGGTGGAACCATAGCATTGTGTGAATGGAAGTGAATAAATTAGATGAATGATTAAATGAATGAGAAACGTTATAAGATAATGAGATAATGTTATCTATTGCATAAAATGCACCTTATGCAAGAAGATATACATCGGCGAGACCGGAAGAAGATTAGGTGACCGTTTCCGCGAACATTTGCGTGACGTCAAACGAAATGACAAAGATGCATCGAAACCTGTAGCGCGACACTTTAATCTACCTAGCCACTCAACTCACAACATGGCGGTATGTGGCCTTTCCGTGCATCAGGGCAACATGGAAAGCCGTAAAAATCTAGAACATAAGTTTATCTTCCAACTCAGTTCTCTTAATCCCCACGGTATCAACGAACGTTTCTCATTCATTTAATCATTCATCTAAGTTATTCACTTCCATTCACACAATGCTATGGTTCCACCAATAGCATGGCTCCAAACTTCTCTATATAAATTGAACGTAACCCACAATCCTCTCATTTGCTCAGACGAAGGGCTAACGCTCGAAACGTCAGCACCTCCCTTTTAACTTACGGTGGTATAACTTACTTAATCAACTCGTTTGATTTACCCAATTTCTTGTGTTTCAATTTCCCACCGACGCACCACCAGTTTCTTTAGAAACTATCCCCACAATGCTGCTGGTTTAGTTGAATTAAAAGAAGAAGAATCACTGCAACAGTTATGAGGACTGCTTCAACCAGACGCATGTTTTTTTTTTTACTTTACTCAACTGAGATATGCTGTCTTCAAACAACACATGGCTAAACAAAAAACTGATGTATCTGGTATCTGGTCAACTTCATTTCTCAATGTGTCAAACACTGACATTTACCTCCCACTAGAGCGACCCTACTCAGCTTGACTAGACGTTTTCCTTTCTGGTCGCGGTTTTGAATTTTTGCGGATTTTTTTGCTGGCAAAGATGAAAACTTTTCCCAAGTGCGACCCATGCCTTATTTTGCGCTGCATTAGTGTCATGTCTTCTTCGGTAATGCCTCCCATCCTTGCCTTGAAGAAATGGCCCCACTTGTTCCAGTATGGTGCAGTTGGTAAGTGCAGAGAAATCAGGGTGGTTCAATACACATTCCGCATTAAGTCCAACAAATGTGAATTTACCTCTCGCCTAAATAACTTCAAGGCAACATCGGTATTCACACGCCCCAACCAAATGTTCTTCGTTCCAGTTTCCACACTTACACCTGATGACAGCGTAGTGATCGGGTAAGACGAAGGAAGACAAGTACAGTGTACACACGTTCAGTCTCAGATGTGATCTACTGTAATCTCATTCTTGGATGATCATGTTACATTGGTAGATTATTAAATCACGTGTATCAATGATGTAATCGCTACACTCCTCCTTCTCCAGATCAGTTCCTTAAAATTCATGTATCCAATTCGTTCTTGGTTGTACTTAACATGCAACTAATCAATGACTCAATCAACAAATAATAATTAATTGACATGCACCTTATCAATGAAATATATTCAATGCTGGTACCGTAGTACCATAGTAATTAGAAATAATGACAGTCAATTGTCAGTAACGAAACAAGTGTTCAGTGTTCATAATCATTGTTAAAATCTGATCAATGTTCAAAGTCAATTCAATGTTCATTTGGCATAGTCCTTCAGGTGTCCATCAAATGTAGATTTGGTCTGTCGCTGTGATCTGCGCAGGGGGAGGGGTTTGGTTGGTAGGCGTTGCCTCAATTAGCACTTGTCGAGTGACAATGCCTTGGGTGGCTATTGGTGCTGCCACTGGTGTTGTTTCCTGGGTGACAGCTGGTGGTACTACTGGTCTTACAGGGTTTGTTTTCTTGTCTCTTGCTGGGACGTAGGCTGTTCTGAGCAGCTTGAATTTGGATCCATCTCTGCATACTGTTTTCCCATCACTGGTTCTCCTAGCATGGATTGTGGAGCCAATTACCTTTGTGGCAATGTACGGTTCAAATGGGGTGTCTCCTTTGCGTTTCTTGTAACGTTTCAGGAGAACGGCCTCTCCGGCTTTGAACTTGTGTTTCTTGGCTATGTGTCTTCGGTCATGGTAAGACTTCAATTTCTCTTTGTATTTGCTGTCTCTTTCCCTGACTTCTTCGTCCCTGCTGGCTCTCTCTGTTGGGTAGTGGTCAAGTCTGGTAAGGATTGCTCGATTCATGAGATCATATGGCGCATTTCCTGTGGCTGGATGAGGTGTCTCTCGGTATGCTAGTAGCATGTCACAGGTTGCTTCATGGAGATCAATGCCTTCTGCGTGTGCTATAGCGGCTGTCTTGTTCATGAGCTTGTTGAAACCTTCCACCTGTCCCTGGGCTTTGGGATGTCGTGGCGTGATATTCTTGTGCGTGAACCCCATTTCTGCTGCAAATTCATTAAAGTCTTCTGAGTTAAACGGTGGTCCATTGTCTGATTGGACTGTCTTGGGGACTCCGTGAGTGGCGAAGACTTTCTTTAACTTCTTCCGTACCAGCTTGATGGCTGTCGAGTAAACAAATTCAACCGCTGGGTATCTTGAGTATTGGTCAAAGCAAGTGCTCACAACGGTGTCAATGCGAGAGTTCATGGCGGGAAACCAGTACTTTTGGCGTAGCATTTCTTTAGTCTTGCCGATACCCAAGTGTCCTTGCTTGTGGGCTATCTGGATAATCTTGTCCCTCAGTGATTCAGGGGGATGATTCTGTCCATTCTCAGGATCAGTCCTTCTGCCATGTATAGCTCTGCTCTCAGGTCGAAGTATGGCTTGAGGTCTGGATCAGTCTTGGTCCATTTGCCTGTTTGCATGGCCGCAGCGAGCTTTGTAAGCTGTTTGTCTTTTGCGGTTTCTTCTTTGATTCTGTCCAGAACTACAGCGTGCTCTGAGTGGACAGTGGCGATGACATATTTCTCAAGACGGTCATTCCCTGTCTCCGGCAGTGGGTGTCTGGAAATGTAGTCAGTCATGTTGGTTTTACCAGGGATGTGAATCATTTCGAAGTCGAGGTTCTGCATTTTCAAGGCCAGTCTTTCAATGCGTGGTGGCAGTTTAGCTGTTGGGTTGTTGAAGAGTGGAAGCAGTGGCTTGTGGTCCGTTGCTAACTGGAACTTTGGTGCGCCAAGCAGGTACATCTGGAGCCTGGTTGTAGTGAATTCGGCTGCCAGTGCTTCTCTCTCGATTTGAGAGTACCTCTTCTCTGTGTCAGTTAAGGTCCGGCTCACATAGTGTACTGGTTGGAATCCTTTGCCAGTCCCCCTAATCGTTCTGGGCTTCCATCACAGATGACAAGTGTTTTGTGTTCTGAATGGTACGGGATTAGGACTGGGGCTGCTGTGATGGCGGCTTTCAGGTCCTTGAAGGCTGTTTCTTGTTCTGTCGACCACTCAAACTTGGCATTGATTTTCGTGAGCTTTCTCAGTTGTTTGCACCGGCTGGAGAAGTTCCTGATGTACCTGGATAGGTAGGCTACCATTTGAAGAAAAGAGACTAATTCCTATTTGGATGCTGGTGGAGCACAGTTTTGGACAGCTTGAATCTTGGTTGGACTTGGTTTAAGACCTTCTTGTGTAAGCAATTGTCCGTGGAAGTCGATGGACGCTTTTCCAAATTCGCACTTTTCACGTCGCAGGGTCAGGTTGTGATCCTCCAATCTCTGTAACAGTTGCGCCAGAGACTTGTTGTGCTCATCCCAGTCTCTACCACCGATCATAATGTCGTCACGGTTATTGAGAACCCTTGGGATGCCTGATATGATCTTGCTTATTTCTGCATCGAACAGGTCTTGGCTGTTTACTCCGCCAAAGGCCAGACGTTTGTACCTGTAGTTGCCCCATGGAGTGGAGAAGGTCATGGTTTTTCGTGATTCGGGGTTGAGGCAGAACTGGTGGTAGCCATGGTTAAGGTCAAGTTTACTGAAGATCTTACAGTCTCTGAATACTGTTACAAAATCCTCTGTGATTGGGGCTTGGACGTTGATTTGTTCAGGAGACGGAGGTCCAGGCTAACTCTGATGTCTTTAGGGTTCTTGGGCTTTGGTTGCACGACGATTGGTGAGCACCAAGTGATTGCTTCGTGGTCAGGGACTTTCTCCATGATGTCATTTTCGATAAACTCTTCAATTCTGTCTTGGAGGGGTTCCATGAGATGGTATGGGACGCGTCTAGGTTTCTGGGCGATTGGTATGGCGTCTTCTTTCATAGGTAGATGAATTTGGATCTCTTGGCCATCTCTTGTTGCCTTGCCAACACCTTCAAAAAGATTATTGTACCGATTTAGGATTTTCGCTAGCTCAGGATTCTCCTTTTCGATTTTCTTCACGGCTTTGTTTGGTTCTTTTAATCCGCCTATTTCATCGATCTTTAGCATTTGAAGTTCATCTAAGCTGGGTCTTCCCAGTAGAGGTAGTGAGTCAATCTTTCCTTGGACTACCACGATAGTTGCTTCTGTTTCTCTCGTCTGGTTTTCGATTTTCACAGTACATTCTCCCATGATTGGCAGGTCATGGGTGAGGGCTTTTAATGTGATTTTCGATTCTTCAAGTGCCATTTCCGGTCTTTCTGTTTGCAGTTTTCGGAACTGATACTCATCCATTATTTTGGTGTCCGCACTGGTATCTGGCTCGACTGTGGTTTCAATGCCGTTGATGAGGATGGTGCAGGTCTTCTGAATGCTTTGGCTGGCTTTGTGTATCTTTAGGTGGTGGATGAAACAATCATCGCTCGAAGTGTCGCTGGAATCCGACTTCCGGTCGATTTCCTTGTGACCTGACACTTGGTGGATTTTTCCATTTCGATTGTTTGATCTTCGATGATTTCTTCGTCCTCGCTGATCGCGCCTTGTTCGAGAATCTTTTGGATAGCGAGTTTGCTGTGGACGAAAGCCTTTCTTCTCTTGAGGGTTGCTTTTGCAGACATTTGCGTAATGATTTCGTTTTCCACATGCGGTGCAAGTGGCGCCGAACGCCGGGCATTTCTGTGTATGTTTACGCCCACATCGACCACAATAATACCCTATGAAATTCGGAAGTCCAGCACCATCTCGAGTTTTAAAAGATCACTTAAGACGTACTTGTTTACTAAATTCAGTAATAACAGATCATTGTTTTTATAGATTTCTATATATTCCGTTAGTTTTAATTTTTCCCTTTTTTATTCATTGTAAATATAATAGGATATGGTTGTAAATTTGTAAATATTTTTAATAATGTTGTTTACATGACTGTAAAGCGCCTTGAACATAGGATAAGAGCGCTATAGAAATAAAGTTATTATTATTATTATTATGGTTTTAGAGTTGGTGTTTCTTCGATGCGTTTAACATCTTTTTCTTCGTCGGAAATCTTCTTTTTCATTTCGGACGCTTGCTGGTTTGTCTCTTCGTCAATAGCGGCTTCATCCAGGATTTCTTAAAGACTCCAGCCTTGTCGAATGGCTTTAACCCGAATTCTTCTATTACGTCCAGATTCTGCTGGCGGACATGCCGAATGCCTTTATTAACAAGGCAAGAGAAAAGAGGCATTTACGCCCACCTGTATGGAAAGAGGCATCTAAAGTCCTTCATTACAGGGACTTTCACATGTCAGACATTGTTAGTCCCTTTGCTGATCGCAGTGGAATACATCTTAACGTAAAAAAGACGTACACAGGAGACATGAAGGTAGAGGAAACTAGTAGCGCACTGACTGGAACAGGAGCCTTGGAGGCTGCCAAATCGTTAGCTAAGGGAGGAGAAAAAGGCCGTCAGTCTCCCACTATGCAATTACAGATCATTGTTGGGAGGGGAGAGGGAAGAGCAACCCAAAAATCTGAGATTATTTGGTGGCCAAAACTTTTCTCCAACACTTACCACGAAAAACTGACATTAAGATTTTATATTTCAAAAGTTTTGTTTTGATTTAAGTTAATTTTAATTCTTTAAAGTAAGAAGTAGCTGTACAAGAAGGTTGTAAATTATAAACTGATAATTTCGAAACCACTGCTGCAAGATAAATTCTCTTTACCTAAAATAGGTACGTACCAGTATACCATACATGACGTGGCTATCCCAAACATGGTTTTTGTGGGTTAACCACCACCCTGAAATTAGTGATTAACTTTCTTTCAAATGGTGGCCCCCAAAAGGCGCCATTGTGTAAATGCCTGTGGAGTGCAATGGGTCCGACCCACAGGACTTTCCTACCTGCGGTGTGCAATGCAGTAAGTTACCTCTTCGTATGTTTCTTTTTTTGTTTTATTCCATTGCTCTTCTCGTCATAGTAGATTATCCACACGAGTTTGCTCTATAAGTACTGTACATATAGCGCCATGCACTTCTTCTTTGCAGCAGCTTCAGCTGAATAAACATTTAAAGAGAGACAGGAAAATGCGCAATCTATACCTATATCTATACAGCCCGTTCAGCTTGGCCATTTGAGGCCGGGTGGTATGGTGCCACCTTAACATGCCTAATACTGTTTGCGTCCATGAATTGTTTAAATTCCGCACTGACAAATTGCGGTCCGTTGTCACTGACAACTGTTCTTGGTAGACCATGCATTGCAAAAATTTCCTGCAACTTCTCGATTGTGGGTGCTGACTTAGTTGATCTCATTATGTGCACTTCAAGCCATTTTGAACCAGCATCCACTACAACTAGAAACATTTCTCCCATGTATGGTCCCGCACCATGGTTGTATAGGCCACTCCCAGGGGTGTAGGGGTGCCTCTGCTGGTGCCTTTTGGTGTAGCTGACATTGGTCACAACTTTTTACTAATTTTTCAATATCTCTGTCCATTCCAGGCCACCGGACATAACTCCGTGCAAGTGTTTTCATGCGTGAATCTCCTGGGTGCGTCTCGTGTAGTTCCGCGAGTACTTTGCTCCTGCCTTGGTGCGGTACAATAACTCGGGTTCCCCAGAGCAAACACCCATCTTCGACACTTAGCTCGGTCTTGCGATTCACATAGGGTTTCAGCTCCTCAGACTGTTGTGTCCCTGTAGGCCAACCCTCCAACGTAAACCGTAAGACTTGTGAAAGAGTCGGATCCCTTTTGGTCCACTCCTTAATATGCTGACTATTGATGGTCATTCCTTCCAAGTGTTCCATCAGCATTATTGTCTCCCATTTGATGTGTATTTTCTCGTACCGTAGACAACGGGAGTCTACTCAGTGCATCAGTGTTACCATTTGTCACGCCAGTCTTGTACGAAATGGTGTACTCGTACGCTGCTAAGGTCAAAGCCCATGTCTGGATTCGGGGAGCTGCCTGCAGTGAAATCCCTTTCTTTTCAATCAGAATTCCCTCCAGTGGCTTGTGATCCATTTTAATTGTGAATTTGTTTCCATACAGGTATTGGTGAAATTTCTTGACTCCAAAGATAACCCCTCTCTAGGCCTCTTTCTCTAGTGTTGAATAATTACGCTCCGCTGCATTTAACGCGTGTGACACGTATCCGATAGGTTGCTCACAACCATCATGCAAGCGATGTGACAACACAGCACCAATTCCGTAATTGTATGCGTCACTGGCTAGAATAAGTTCCTTTGTCAGGTCAAAATGTATCAACAAGTTCGCCGATTGTAACAGTTCCTTTGCTTTGTTGAATGCCTGTTGTTGTTCGTCCTTCCAAATCCAGTTTTTCCCTTTTCACAAGAGTTTGTGTAAAGGTTCCAACAACGTAGCCACATCCGGTAGAAATTTGTGATAATAGTTTAACATTCCAAGGAATGCCTGCAACTGTCCCACGTCCGTTGGGTCCGGTGCATTGCTAATTGCGGCCACCTTATCCGCAACTGGTTTGATTCTCTTGCCATTGATAACATAACCACAATAAACCACTTCCAATTGCATGAACTTCATTTTTCCTTTCTCAATTTAAGTCCTGCTTGTGAAAGTGTTTCTAAGACTTTTCCTAAGTTGTTGCAATGCTCTTCGTCATCCTTCCCTGTCACTAAAATATCATCCACTCTGACGATCACTTTGGGAATCCCTTGCAACACATTTTCAATTGGCACTGAAAAATTCCAGGACTTGACGAAATTCCGTAGGCTAATCTGTTATAACAAAATAATCCTTTAAGAGTGTTAATGGTGGTGTACTTCTTTGAATCCTCATCCAACACTAGTTGTTGCTAGGCTTGGGACATGTCCAACTTCAAGAAATTTTCTCCACCAAAGTCGCTAACAGATCCTCCATTTTTTAGTATTGGGTAGTTGTCAAGCTTGGAAACTTGATTGACAGTGCATTTGTAATCTCCGCATATCCTAATCGTATTGTTTGGCTTCAAAAGAGGAACTATTGGTGCCACCCATTCACTAAAATCCACGGGTGAAATAATTCCCTCCTCCTTGGAGCCGTTCCAGCTCGTCTTCCACTTTGCTTTTTAGAGCATAAGGTACTGGACGTGCCTTGAAGAATTTAGGCTCAGCGTCAGCTTCCACATAGATCTTTGCCTTGGTACCTCTCAAAGTTCCAAGTCCCTCGATCAAACACATCTTTGTGAGCCTCCAAAAGCTTCACAAGGGGCGTCTCTTGCACACTGAAAATCGACTTCCAGTCGAGCTTTAACACCTTAAGCCAATCCCGACCTAACAAGTTTGGTCCTGGTCCTTGAACCACTTCTGCTGATAATTTGTGTTTTTGCTCTCCATATTCCACTGGGATCATCACGGTTCCTATCACAAGAATTTTCTCTCTTGTATAGGTACTCAATGTAGGCTTTGCATACTCCATTTTGACATAGTCACACAACATCGCGTATGTGCTCTTGTTTAGGATTGTTTTTGCGGCTCCAGTGTCAACCTCCATTTGCTGCAGTTTGCCACACATCTTAACGTCAACTTTGAATGCTTTCACAGTCTCTGATTTTCTGGTGACATTGAACATGGCGTATGACTCATCGCACTTTCCTTATCTCTCACCACGTTTGTACAATTCTTAGTGTTCTCTTTAGTTCCTTTTCTTGCTCCCTCTGATTTCTTCTTGTCGGATTTTGGGCAGTGACACACCTTCGCAATATGTCCTTTCTTGTCGCAATTGAAGCAGAGGGCGTCTATGAATTTAAAGGTCACAGCCAGATGTTTTTCACCACAGCGATAACAGTTGCCTTTTTCTTCAGCTCCACCTCTCTCTCTGCTGCTCTTCCTCTGCGCGTGCACTAGGTTAACCAGTGAAGACTCTGTTTTGCCACTCAAATCAAGGAGACTCTTCGAAGCAGATTCAAGCACTAACGCAAGCGCTAGATCTATAGCCTTCTTCAACGTTAGTTCAAGTTCCGCTAGAAGTCTGCGCTGGATTGTTGGGTCATTAATTCCACAAACGAATCTGTCCCTCAGCATGTTATCTAGGGTCTCTCCAAAATTACAGTGTTCCGATTTTGCAACCTTGCTAAAAACTCCACCATACCTTCTCCCTCAGTGCGACTGCGATTGTGGAATTTGAAGTGCTCCACGATCTCTCTTGGCTTTGGTGAGTAATGCTTCTCAACGTCCTCGAAAATGACCTTCAGCTCCGTCTCGGCTGGCTTTTTAGGCGGTACCAAATCTCAAATTAGCGCATATGTTTTCCTTCCACACACACTTATAAAAATTGCCCGCATCCTTGATGTCGTTGGCCAAAAAATACTGTTCAGGCCTTTGCACGTACTGCGTCCACAGCTTGGTGTCCTTGTATTCACCGATTTGACTGTACGTTGCCATCGCTAAGGTTTTTCTTAGATCCTCCTAGCCAATGTAATAACTCGGGACTACTCGTGAGTGAAGGATAAGCAAGACTGATTTATTAAAATGATGGAAAGCGATATATATACAAGCAGTTGACATGTGATATTATGATAAGCAATCATTCTTTACATAGTGCGGTAAATACTAAATAAACATAGCGAAGCTATTACAGACTGACTACCCAAGAGAAACAGAACCAGTTTAGTGAAAAAATTAATAAAAATTAGGTTCTGTCATCAGATAACAACAGCCCATAAATAGACTGACTACCAGAGCTACTTAGCACAAAAATCATTATATTTAATAATCTTTTCTTTAAATTGAAGTGACCAAAAACAGAAATATCTCAATTTATTTGGGAATGATTTGACTAAAAACAAACTTACCTCAGGTCTAATATTGTAAAGACTAGAAACTAGTGTAATCAGCTCATGTGTGGTGACATTGCAGTTGAGCACATGGCGGACCAATAGCGTCGCCTGTAGTTGTTGTGTATATAAGACAAGTCAAGGTCGTTTATACCTTTTACAATATCACAATATGTAACTTTAGTCCGTTTTAGTCTGACCACTACCTTAAAGAAAGGCAGTGCAACAGTAAGTGCTGTTACTTTCTATTGGAATTGCTCCAGGTCATTGAGGTACTCACCACGTCAAGGTACGGACCAAAAGGTGGAAAAAGGGGAGTTGCAGTTATGCCTTCAGATAACAACAATCCAGAAATGGACTGACGACCCAAGAGAGACATAACTAGGTTAGTACAAAACAATAAAGATAAAAGTTAGGTTCTGTCATCAGATAACAACAGCCCATAAATGGACTGACTACCCAAGAGAAACAGAACCAGTTAGTACAAAACAATAATGATAAAAATTTGGTTCTGTCATCAGATAACAACAGCCCATAAATAGACTGACTACCCAACAGAAACAGAACCAGTAAAGAATATGAAAAGGTCTGCTTTCGCACAACCTCTCCAAGGCTTCAAGCTGAACTCCAATTAAGAATCTGCAGCATCAAATCTTTTCTGTGCAAATCCATGTCACAGTACTGCCACTGAAAGTTGTAAATTGACAGCGAATCATCACAGATATTAACCAGTTTGGAATTGGTCGCCATATTGAATAACTTTACGACCGCCATATTGAACATTTTACGTTATGATGGCAATATGGAATATATGACTATATTCGCCATGTTGAATAGTGAATGAGGTTAGTAATAGGGTTGAATATTAATGCGTTTTGAAGAGAGAAGTGTGTTGTACCGTACTGTTACGTGTCCGCCCAACCATCCGGGTGGTATACGCAAATATATACCTATCGAGAACAATGGAAAGAGCTCTGGTCCAATGACAGAACGATCACATCATCATCGACCATTGAGAAGTCACTGACGTTATGAATGTATGAATACATTAGTTCTTTTGGGAACCAGACAAACAGGTTTCTTGAAGATCAGATACAGGTTTGCACAGCTGAGAACCAATGAGAAGACGATGACATCACCAGCCTGCAACGTTCTAGTTCAGTGAGCGGGACTTGTACAGGTCAAGACAATCTATCGGTGTGAGCTTAACAATCTATCTGTGTAAGCTTAACAAACACGCTCAGGAGAAAAAGTAATCCATGTGTGTTCAAAATAAGTTTCACCAGTAAACAGACATGAAACGATTTGCTTATTAGCCCGTGTGTCTTTCTTTATCTGTGCTTCGAAGGCAAAGAGTAGTCAATGCGTGTTTGTCACGTTCCGTTAGTCAGTCGTTCCTTATGTTCATATATGTTGCTTGCGGGTACTTAAATTTGCATGAACAATTAACACACCCTTTTGTTTAAGGCGTAAATTATAGAGAACACTATTAATAAGCTTTTAGACACATTACGATGAAAGACAACAAGAGTTGTGTTGAGTTTCTGTTAATTGAAATGTTGTAAAAACACCTATGAAAGCAATGCAAATCCTAGTAACTTACATTCTGTGCGGATAGCAGTAACTTTGAACAGAACACATGAAGATGTTCACGAGCGCTGTCGATGATACCGTTTAACTGTGTCGTATTCACATTTGGAGGGTTGAGATCCCATTTTTTAGCAAGCCAACATCCAGAAATACATGATATAATGATCATGGACTAATTGTTTAAAAGAAGCTGTGGTCATCAAGGAAATTATTTGACATAAAGGACAAACGTATTTGACAAGTAGTATTGAATTCGCATGTACTCAATAAACGTGGTTTGAGAGAGGAGGGAGGGATATGGGGTGAGGGGTGTGTCTGTGGGCAGTGGGAGCAGTAATGGAGAAGTTGACACCATGTTGAACTCATAAACAGCGCGGGGAAAAAAAGGGAAAGTCAACATGAGGTATAAATTACAGTAAATGCGAGGGAAAATCGGTGTCCTCTTAAAGAAAATTATGCATACAGGCTGGGCATGTTGGGGCACGCATACAGCAAGGCACTAATTTCAAAACTGAATATACCTTTACAGCAACCACACTACGTATAGTTTCAATTTTAAACAATTTTATTACATTCACAACAAATTACAGCAGTATAGAAGTGACAATAAAACAAAATTACAGGTTTCACTAATTGTCATCAATATCTCTTTCTACCATAACGTTCTGTCTTTGCAGCTTGGGTTATCTTGCTCATCCGCCCATTGAAAATATCGGCAACTATCGTTTCTACGACAGGTAAGATAGGGTCTAAACGGATTCTTTTCCGATCTGGACACTTTCATGTTTGGTAAGTCCCCGTGTTGATATAGAGGCAGCTCACTGCCTTCTTTTACTTTGTAGTCAGGAATCACACGATATTGCAGGCATTGATGACATCCATGAATTGTAGGTGTGTGCATGTTAACGAAGGGAGAGAGTGTGTCTTGTTACAATGAATGTTATTTTCTTAGTATAAAATTATGTTACCATTGATCAGTGCTTTTACAACAATTGGTGGCTCCTAAAAGAGCCGTTTTCATTTAGTTTTTCACTTACTGTTCGAGAAGTGAGACTAGTGCGTTCATGAGGAGTGCATTTTTCTTTTTCTCTTCCGCAACTTTCTTGCAAAGCGTCAACTCCTTAGAGTGCCTGAGGAGATTCTCTGCCACTTTTGCCAAAAAGTTTGGGTCTACCAGGACCTTCAACTCCTTTAATCTCATAACCTCTTCAATCATTGGCAATGGCGTACCTGCCACCAAGGAGTTACTTGGAAGTGAAAGGTCTTGTTCAACTTCCAATAACACTTGGGAAAGTGAAGCTTCAAACTCTTTGACTTGCTTCATCGTGAATTTGAGTTTTTTCCCCCGCAGGGTTCCGGCCCAGAGGCCGGAACCCGAGGAGGCACCCTAATGTTCCCCGCGTAAATAAGAAGTATCGTATGGTCGTAGTGTTAGTATGCGAAAATGTTCTCGATTTGACGAAAATAGGCGCGCACGGTGGTCCCGGTTAATTTTCAGCATGTGCGCCTGGCTCAGCAACCGCGCAAACTGGGTTTGGCAAGTTTGGCAAGTTTGCCAACGAGTTGTCATGATTTCATTCCAAGCTTTCTTATTTCATTCCAAGCTATAAGATGAGTATTTTTAACATTGAGTATCACATCATTAACAAAAAGCTATTCAGCAGTACTGGAATTCTTTAGTTTTAAAGAACTTGATTTGTCAGGCGCAAATCAGCAACGTCAATCGACAGAACTTTGAACTTGATTTGTCAGACACAAATCAGCAACGTGGATCTACAGACAGAGACTCGATTCAAATCACATCAGGAATAGCTCAAATATTTCAAAACCCAGTCAAAAACGAGAAAGGTGCTAACGTGAAATAACCGGGTTTTGTTCTATCTTAAGTTCAAGAAAGTCACACTCGAAGCCAAAGCAGTCGTTTGTTGCGTTTCGTAGACGACACTTTATGAACTCGGTTTTCACTGACCCGGGCATTTATTCATGTGCAGTTGATGCTTTTTTGGAAGTGTGTACACATTTGTTTATGCCATATTTATCAACTTTGCCAGCTAAAAATGAGTTCACGGAGCTGCTTTTCAATACTTGCTTATATTACATCTGTTCGAGAGAAGACAATGCCTTGTTGAAGGAAATTCGTGAACCTGTATGGTCATACATCATTGACCACTGTAGTTCATTTGTAGCCAGAGATTGTAGTGCCGGTTTTAGTCAAATATTTGAGTAAAGAACATTTGGTAATATGAATGTAGATGAAGAGAGTCTTTTTGTGACTTTAAGAACTTTTGATTCTTTCTGTAACACTTGTGCAAAACTTGTGACTTTGAATAGCAAAATTCTTTTGACAGTAGTTACTGAACATGGATTACAACAGTTGGGTTTAGATAAAAATATGTGGCCCCAGTATGTTACTGATGTGCATACAAACCCAGGACAACTGAATTGTTTTTTAAAATTCCTGTTTATTGAATTCCCTCCTGGGTTGATGAAGGACATAAGTGTCTTTGAGTTGATTGAAATTGCTGGAGTTCATTACAAACTAAGAGGTGTTGTGTGTTGTAACAATAACCACTTCACTTGTGCTGTTGAAAGTTATAGTAAATGGACTTATTTTGTTTGCAAATTTTTCTTTAATGCGACAAGTTTATAAAGAAGGGTGGTTTTTCACAATTTATGAGCTGAGAGAAATGGAAATACAGTATGAACAAGATGAAATTTTCCACTGCACACCAGAAACATCTGCAAATTACAATACATGTATGAACATGAAACCTAATGCTAGGCCAAGAGTTGCATGTGAGTCAGCTGCAAGAGAAATATTGGACAACTCCCTCATGGTAGATCTAGAGAATACTAATGATGCTAAAATCAGTAATACTCTATCATTCTCAGGTGCTAAAGTTGTGCACTGTGCACAATCAGAAAAAAAAGAAAACACAAGGAAAAACGATAATTTTAAAAGAAATAGAAAAAGAAAGATTCCACAGAAAGAGGCAATTGCAAACATAACAACGAGAAGTAAGAATTCTGATGAATCTGTGCAATCTTCTAAGAATTCACCAGTTTACTTTTCTGAGTTTCAAACAAATGAAGATAACAATTTAACCTTACTATCACTGTTTGCTGATAATGTTCATGATAAGGATGACAAACCTTTGATGAACGAAAATGATTTTAAAAATCCAACAGCATATAATGAGGAACTTCATCAGCAAAAATCGTCCAAGGAAAATATGAGAAGATTTCATAATGCATTAAAATTTACAATTTATCAGTGCCGTGTCTGTCATGAAGCCTGGCCTTTGAAAACAAAACCAAAGAATTCTGCAAATTACATTTGCTCTCAATGTGTGTGTGACAAAAGTGTTCCCAAAACATTTTCAGCCGATAACTCTATGGTACCTTCTCCAGTTCCCAAGGAGTTAAGTTACAAGGCTTGGCACAATTTGAAGAAATGCTCATTGCAAGAGCATTTCCTGTTATGCATGTGTACACAAAACCAAGGGGTGGTCAAAGAGCATAGAAAGGCCATGTGCTTACTTTGCCTCAGGATGTACAACAACTTGCAGAAATACTTCCTAGGTGTCCAAACGATTTGCCTGTGATCATTTTGACTGTTAATGGTAAAGATAACAATTTTTCATTGGATTTTGTAGTGAGGTGCAAAAAAGTGGAAGAGGCACTTTAGTGGTTAACTGGTAAAAATGCAAATGGCGAACCAAACAATCCTTTGTACAAAAATGTGAAGATAGATAGGGAAACTCTTGCTAATTTGCCAGAAAATGACATCCTTTCAGATGTTATGAGAGTAGAGGGTGAAGAAAAATCAGATGAAAATGAAGATGTGGATATTGACACTGGACCAGTTCATTTTGAAGATGATGAGAAAGTTTATAATGCAGAAACTGAAATGAATAGCTTTGTTCCAACCAACATTGACTCCAAAAAGGAAAAAGAAATTATTAATGAACAATTTCTTCATGTTCCACAATCATTCAATTGGGATATTGGTGATGAGCCATTGAATGAATTTAGTTGTCAATTCTTAGCATCAATGGCTTTTCCAACTTTATTTCTGGATGGAAAAGGTGATCCAACCAATAATGCAGTTTTTTCTGATACTTTGACCAATACATCTCAGTCATTTGCAGCTAAAAGACACTTCAACCTTTTCAACATCAAAGGACAAAAAGGATTGTTCTTCAAACAGTTGACTTTCACTGCATCGAAACAATCTGAAATCCTCCATGCAGAAACACCCTGTTCCTTTTTCATCAATTTTGAACGTCTTCCAAACATACTGAATTTGACTTGTGGCTATAGTTTTCAATTCTTTTTTCGCCAGGTATTTTAACCGCGTCCTTCAGTCATTGTTTTGTTTTGTTCCAAAGACATTTTGCATTGCCTTACATTCTTAACCAATTCATGTTGTCTTTGGAAGAGCCCTTTAATTATTGTTCCCTTTTACTGTAAGGACATTTTGTATTGCCTTATATTCAACAAGTTCATGTTCTTTTTACAGAATATTACATTTTGAATGCTGTTATACGCAATATTAACAAATGCTTTCATAACTTTTCATCGTTATAACGACATTTTTCATAGTTATACTACATTTCTATTGTTCGTTAGAAATAAATAATTAAAGATCGTTTTGTTGTTTAACACGCATTCTATTACATTTGCCTTGTTGATTGAACTCAGTATGACATGTTAAAATACCATTGCCCATCCTAAACACGATATGTATGAGGATTTCCATTAACCCAAGAAACAAAGTGTGATAATTGACAAAACACAAACACAACAAGGAATTTGCACTCACAAACTCTCAAACGAAAACTACATTTCAAAGGTTCATAACAAATACATGGACAACCACATGCAGTCTTCATTCAGTTTTTACAAGGTCGGGGGCAGATTTAGTGACAACTATGACTAGTCATAATAATATCGGGGTACTTATACACTTCAGCGCTTAGTGCAAAATCAAGTTTCGTAATGCTTTGTTGTAACTACCGATAATAACTTACTGTTCAAACGAGTTTTATTACAGAGTTCATGTTTCGTCCGCAAGTAAGATATAACGTATAAATATGTAAGTTATAATGTGTGCTGGCATTAAAATAAAATACCGTGAAGCTCATAAACCTGAAAAGGTGACCATAACTCCCTATATCACTATAATATAAGTAAGTAGAAATGTCTCAAGTTCAGGGACTGCATTTAAGTTCATAAGGTATAAGCCTAACTCATGTAATCCTTGAACTTGGAAGGGCGAACATTGAACATTGTTCCTATCATCAGTCATGGTAGATTCAGACTGTTTCGTAGTCGGGCTTGGTCTCACGTCATTTGGTGGTTTGTCTGCGGACTTGTCCTTAGATGAGCTCTGGTCAATGGAGCTGCTCTTGGTGGTGGACAGTCGCTTCAGTTCTTGACTAGTATCTTGGCGAACAAATCTTCTGTAGCGTCTGTACAGGTTTCCGCTCTCTATTTCAATAAGGTAGGAACGTGGTCTGACTTTTGCTACAAATGAACCTCTCTACCATGGTGCTTTTGGGTTAACTGGTTGAAGACGTACTGGTTCTCCTACTTGGAGCTCTGGGAATGGTCTTGCATGTTTGTCATAGGCAGCTTTAGCTTGCTGTCTCTTCAGTTTGATGTTTTCAGGCACGCCTTCCGCAACTTCTGGCCTAAGTGATGCTTCGGCATTGGGGCTGGTGGTTCGGGTACTTCATGACATGAGCTTCTGAACAGGACTCAAGTTGTTGCTGTCGGGTGTGTTTCGCCATTCAAGAAGAGCCATCTTCACATCCTTCTTGTCTTTCTTAGCTTTCTTTAAGAGAGTCTTCAAATGCTTCCTGCTGTTGGCTCTCCCATATGAACATGGCATGACTATGAAGGGTGAGGAGGTGGTGTGCTGAAATTCCCATTCGCGAGCGAATGCAGCAAACTGTGCACTTGAGTACCGGGGACCATTGTCTGTAACCATGTCAGCAATGCCATGGCGGGCAAAGTGGGCCTTTGTTGCATTGATCACTGATTCGGTTGTCGTATCTTGCAACAGGTCTACCTAATTCAAAATAGTCACTGTAATAATCTACAGTCACCAAAAAGGTCTCACTTCCAAGTGTGAAAAGATCATGGGGTGTCTGGGATCTTGTGTGTCTTTCTGCTGTCTGGCTTGAAAGTCATTACAAACTGCACACTTTTGGGCCACGTCCTTTATTTGAGTTGTCATACCTGGCCAGAACAGGACATCACGTGGTCGATGCGTACAAGCATCAGGCCCCAGGTGACTTGAATGGACTCTTGCATTCATTTGAGGTCTCATCGAAACAGGGATGATGACTTTCATTCCTTTAAACAGTACTCCATCTTGCACTGTCAGTTTTTCTTTGTAGTTCCAATATTTCCGAATGCAAACCGGAACTTCTTCTTTCAATGTTGGCCATCCTGTCATTACTGTATTCATCAGGCTTTGCAATGTGACATCTGCTAGGGAACACTGCTTGATCTGCTGATAGGTGCCCTCTGATAATCGCATGTAGTCCATGGCATCATTCATCACCATCCTCTGCTGATTCCACATGGATTCCAATTGTCTGGTGAAGTTTATTTTCAGCTTTAACTGGCGTCTGCATCTTGTTATGGCATTTCACAGCAAAGTGGCCTTCTTTACCACACCTGTGGGACGTCTTTCCCGAGGTTGGACATTTAGCTCTCTCGAGTGGGTGGTCTGTACCACAAAACTTGCATGAACTCTTTGAATTTCCTTTGCTTGACTTGTTAGAATTTCTCGTGTTTCCATGGCTATGTTCACCACTTCCTTTCCTTTTCTCTTTTAACCTATGCTTGTCTGATGCCTGGATTATATGAGTTGGGTCAGCCACATCCTTCAAATGCTCTTTATGGACTATGGATAATTCACTGGCATGAGAGCTTCCATACATCTGGCAAGGCTTGGAACAGGGCGCTCCCTGAGAAGCCAATCACGAGTCGAAGAGTCTCTGGTACCAATAACTAATCTGTCATGAATCAAGCTCTCACAAAGACTCTCAATTTCACATGACTCAGCAAGCTGGCATAATCTCACTACGTACTGATCAGTGGTTTCATCTTCTGTTTGATTAGCAAAGCCAAATTTGACTCGTTCAAACAACAGATGTTTTTGAGGCATGAAATGGCTGGTCAGGGTATCAAGGTTTTTTTCCGGATCTTTCTTATCATCAGCAGCTAAGGTTGTAAGGCTGTTCATAATCTTTACAGAGTCCATACCCATAACACTACATAACGCTCCGGCCTGTACTGGCTTAGGTTTCTTGTCAAGTTTGGTAGCGGTTATGTAATAGTGCCAGGCTTCTTTGAACATTTTCCAATTTGTCGATGCATCATCTTTGACATTCATAGGCGATGGTGGCGGTACATGATAAAACGGAATGTTAAAACGGGTGAAATGCTACAGTACTCACAATTCAGATGCTTTCCTTTTGCAGACAAGATCCAATATGGCGATTCGGGTCAACCACGTGCTCTACTGCACGAGCGTTAAAATACTGCAACAGCAAACTTTCCGTGACAAAATCGTTCCTGTTATGGAATGCCAGTGCCAAATGAGCCGGCTTGGTGGTTCTTTAAAATCCTGACACCATGTTATACACTTAAGACTAAGCTATTTGTACAAGAAGAAAGTAGCCACTAGCAACAGCGCGTCACCCAAGCTGAAAATTAACTGGAAACTAATCAAAACACTCGAAAGGGGTTGGTACCTAGTCTGAGCTTTGCGCTGGAAATTTGCAAATAAAATTATCTGGTTCAATACACCACTGCTGTCGAATAATATTTTTGCTTTGTAAATGCAGATACGGAAATGAATCCTTCTGTGAAAAAAATACACCGAAGGCAAAACCCTGACACCTTTAAACAGGAGGTCACCTGGTTTGCGAAAGGATTTCATCAGCCCAAAACAAGGCTTGAAATATCGGCATCAACAATCGATGCATTTCAGACCACGATCTGGGATAAACCTGGAGATCTACCAACGTTCGGTAAGTGCTCTCTTTTGCCATTAAAAAGGGTCTTGAATTAGGATATGTACGTCTAGCTTACGCCTGAATTACCTCTATCTGTTTGGAGTATTCCTGATTAAAATTAAATTCCATTTGGGTAATATAAACAAATAATAGATAATCGGTGTCTATCTTTCAGGTGTAGGAACTGGTCTCGAAAAGTCTAATCCTTTCTTCTAGTATGGGAAAGTAGTATCTTCACGGTCTTAACGTATTCTCCCTGAAGAGATGGGGTGGAAGAAATACATTTATGACTTTACAAAATAAATGACGCGACCTTAACCCAAGAGGATATTATACTTCAAAGGCAAAGTTAAATCCCATGGATAACAACGCAGTTAAAAACTCTTTGATCAGATCTATTAAAAAAAACTTTTGGTCTTACATATTTGTACTGAACAAAACAAAAATCGAACTAGCAAATGATTTCCACAATCCCTATAATCTTGACTTCAAAACAACAAACCTTGTCTCTGAAAGCAGATACTTTTGTAACATCTTTTTTGCTTCAGAATGTAGATTCCTTCGCTCTAAAATACATCTTCAGTTTTAAAGTAAAAAAACCCAGTGGTAATAAATTTTTGATACGAAGCTCTCAGTAAATATTTAGTCAATATGGCTTTTCTCAGAGTATATCTTTTTTCGGGTCAGCGCATTCGGGAGAGCCTATTTTAAAGCTTGTAGGTACTGAATAAGAGCATTGAAACGCTCGCCATAAGGGCGTTCTCTTTTTCACTCTTAGGTTTGACTCCTGATGAGCTCTCATGCCTTGCTGCATCTGCGATGCGAGGGTGGCTGGCGACTTAACATGTTACATGGGTGTTAAGTGAATTTAACACGATGCAGCAAGATACGCTGCTGTTGTGTCCGAACGCGGTAGTCAACATCACAAATGAGATGGCCAGAAAGAGGAAAAATTTCAATTTTGGCATGGTGAAACGGCTTGTTTTGCCGCTTAATGTTGCTAAAAAAAATGGTCAGACCTTCATCGGTACCATGAATAAGTCGGGCAATCACAGGGTTCTTGTGGTTGTCGAGATTGGACCATTCAAACGAATCCTTTATTGTGACACGTTAGCCTGGAAACCCCCATAAGATATTATCGATGTGGTCAACAGTTATATCAAAGGCTTAAATCGGACTATTACTGCTGTCTTACTCTGCGATACATCATAAACTTATCTCTGGAAAGTGGTAGATTTCCATCTTCGTGGAAGTGCGCCAAAGTAACTTCTCTTTTTAAGCAAGGTGACAGAACTGATAAAGATAACTATCATCCGATTTCCATCCTCCCCACCGTTAGCAAAGTAATTGAAAGAGCTGTGCATTCCCAACTTTACGACTACCTTTCTCTAAATAACCTGCTCGCCGTTAATCAATTTGGTTTTAGGCGTGCGAGATCTACCAGTCTAGCTCTAACTCAGTTTACGGACGAGGTACTAAGTAACATGGATAATGGATTAGTGAATGGTGTAGTGTTTATTGATTTGAAGAAAGCTTTTGACACTGTGGATCATGGCATTATGTTAGGAAAGCTCAAGAACATAGGAGTAACTAGCACTCATCTGGCCTGGTTTGACTCTTATCTTTCTTCCCGATGTCAGAAAACAGTTATTGGACAGGCCTTGTCTTCTACTAGAAAGGTGTCTGTTGGTGTTCCTCAAGGGTCAATTCTAGGGCCGCTATTGTTTACCATTTACATCAATGATCTACCTACTGTCCTTCGGAACAGTACTGTTACATTATTCGCTGATGATACGGCCCTTCACTGCTCCTCAGAATCAGCTTTTGGTTTACAGACCATGCTAAATGAAGACCTTGTCAGACTAGCAGAGTGGCTTCACGAACACAAACTGACATTAAATGTTTCAAAATCTAAATTCATGCTCATCGGTGGCCACAAGAAGCTTTCTTATTTCAGCGAGGTGGCATTGTCAATCAATGACAGAAGGCTGGATCGAGTAAATTCTTATAAGTATCTGGGTGTAATCATCAACGAGAACCTGACTTGGATAGATCATATAGAAAACCTCCGTAGCAAGGTTTTACAAAGGTTGGGATTACTACGAAGAATTAAGTATTTTCTTCCAAGAGATATCAGAGAACTTTTGGTTAAATCAACTATAATACCTCTGTTAGACTATGCAGATGTCACATGGGGAGACAAAGCTAATTTGACTCTTATGGAGAAAGTCCAAGTTCTGCAAAGTTTAGCTGCCAAATTCGTACTTGATATGCCAAGGCATTCATCTGCTACTGAGGCGCTCCATCAGCTTGGCTGGGATAATTTAATGGAAAGAAGAAGACTTCATAGATTAATATTGTTTTTTAAGGCCTTGAATGGCTTGATTGACTGGGATTTTAATCTTTATAGCTTTAAAGACATTCATAATTATAATACTTGTGGAAGAAATGACATTTGTAGACCCAAGTCATGTCGCTCCTGGGGCCAAAACCGATTTATTAATCAAGTTGCTCACGAATGGAACATTTTACCCGACAAAGCAAAAAGCACTTTTGACATTTTAACTTTTAAAAGACTTATCAGAAGTATTTAATAAGTTTTTTTAAATTTCTTATATTCATTTTTTAAATTTAACTTTTTACATCCTCTATTTTTAACTTTCACTTTTTAAATCATTTTATCGTATTTGTTATTTATTTTAAGCAGGGCCCCACTGAAAACCACCTTTTTGTGATGTGGGCTCCCTGTTAAAATATCTTTATTATTATTATTATTATTATTATTATTATTATTATTATTATTATTATTATCAGCCACATTCCTCGTACTGGAAAGTATGATGATCTCGGTTCGGCCATATGTGTGACTGGAGATGCCGCAACTATTCACTACAGACATGCTCTGACGTATGTGGAGTCATTGTTCTAATAATCACAGCGCTGGCGGCTTTAGACCGACCCCTATTTCAGTTCTTGATTGGTCCCAGCGAGAAAAGTCAAGTCTATTTACAACGTTTGAGGCAACATGCCTATTTTCCAAGGAGAATCATGTGTTGGTTTGCCAAAAGTTGCATTGAAATCAATTATGTGCTTCTGCATCATGAATTTGCGCGATAACGTCCATACAGAGTCTGAGCACTCCTCTTGCCTACGTCAAGACACGTCAAGTAGCACAAGGAAAAAGCTCAAGCTATCCCTAAATCCTAAAGCGTCGTCCTCCGATGGATCAATTCCGAGAGCAACAGAGGAACATGCATCAGCTAAAGAATGTTCCTCTCCTTCTCCTGCTGAAGACTTTCCAATTATTACTGCTCAGGTCTCCAATGGTTCCTCTTCAATTCTCAACTCTCCAATGTCTTCGGAAGAAACATTCTCGCCACCACCAAAGACATCTTCCTCACCTAACGATTCACGAGCAGTTCCCTCCCTCAGCTGACCACTTATTGAGTGGTCCTCAGCCTTTTACGCGACCAGATCCAACTAGTCCTGCACAGAACAATAATCCACAAGCTTGTCCACAAGACAACCCTTCTGAGAAGAGCGTCTAATTCCCAGCCATCTCCCAGTACCGGGCCTCCGGCTCCAGCTCCGGCTCTGGCTCCGGCTCCAGATCCGGCTCCGGCTCCAGCTTCAACGCAACCAACAAACAAGGGGAATCAGTAAAGAAGGAAGCGGTTCACAAGCAGGATGAGAACTTCTGCAATGTTCAGTCGGCCTCTAATAAACAAACTGTGCATCATGTGAGAAGAATAAGTTCAGGTTGCTCGTGCCTGTTGAATTGCACTTCCTGCGATGCTTGCGTGCATACCTTCGAATGTTTTTGTGCTGATTATTCTCTAAGGGGTGTGTTGTGCTCCCATATTCACTCTGTAAACATCCTCTACCCAAAAACCACAGCTGCTGATTTAGAATTTCCTGGTACAGAGCTGCAGACCACCAGTGACAGTGACAGTGACATAGAGAACAAATGTGAGGAGTTGTCTAATATTATTCAACAGGACAAACAACTCCAGGAAAGCAAACAGCTGGCTGACCTCAAAACATATGCTCTTAATCAGATTGCTGAATTGAGTGATTTCATTCAGAGTGCCCCGACAGAAGACACCATAGATACAACATTGAAGCACATTCGATCTGCCATATCAGTGGCTAAGGGATTACCTGTCACTGGATCTGACCATCAATACCTGAAAACGCAGTTGTTTCCAGCTAATAAACTGTATGAGAAGCAAAAGCACTGTTCTTCTACAAAGAAAAAAGGAAAGTTCATCGTGAGAAGACTTATTTGTCAGATGCCACTGCAAAGGAATTGGAGGACATGGAAGTCCAAGTGTGTGCTTTTTTTTTCAAGGAAAACCCACCTGGTGAAGACGAGGAGACATTTGAGAGGATAGAGTGTGAAAAGTGTCAATGCTGGGTGCATGAGGTCTGTGATTACATTGATGACAAGGCAAACTACATTTGTTGTATGTGCCGCTCTTGAACATTTCCAAAGAAATAATTTTGTCCGAGTATTGTATAAATACTTCATTTCAGACCTCATTCAGAATCTCTTACCAGTACTCCTACTTGAATATGGATGATCGGAAACAGTAGTCCATCTTCAGTGCCGGATGCAGACCTTGAGCTTGAGATAAAGGAGGGAGTTGGGGGGGGGGGGAGAAGGACAGTCACCCAGACCCTTAGACAAGAGGAGAGCATAACGGAGGGAGGCTGGTCCCCCCCAAAAAAATTTTTTTGGGTCCTTCAGGTCTCAGTTTGGTCTAAAAAGAAGGGAGGCCTACCCCGGGCCCCTACCCTTGATCTGCCACTGATCTTAAATGCGCAGAACAGGAACTTAACAGAGCATTTATACAGTATTGTGCAAAAGTAATGAGAGCGAAATGCGCGAGTTTCGTTCTTTGTCTCCGCAAAGTTCGAAGAAAATTCGCTCGAAAATTCGGGCATCTTTTCGCAATGTCTTGAGCGTTATTTCTTTAAAACAAGGGACGAAAATTCGCCGCATTTTCAAGACCAGAATGAAAATTCCTTACTACAGGGATAATTCCGCTTGCACTATACGAAATATCGCAGTAACCAGTATCGAGCCATCAATGTACCGTTCTCTTGTTAACAATCGCGGTCATGTTGACGCTTTACTCCTCTATAAAATTCGCTGTTGTTAATGTGCTAATACGTCTTTCATTGCGAAGAACGTAGGGAATTTAAATCCTTTGATTGTTTTCAATGACGCGAACTCGCTAACTTTGACGGTTTTCCTGAACGCGGTAAATTAGCCAGACTGCCGGTTGTCTGTAGTTTCTTTACGATGCGCGCCACACTTGGAAACCTAACGCTTAAACCTTCACGTTTTAGGACCTTAAATATCCCAGCTGGGTGGAGGCCTTCCTTTTGAAGTAGCTCAATTCGAGTTCTCGTGTACGTTGACACTTTGGGCATGGCTAACTGTGATAGCTTGAAAGCTGAACTGACCAAAGCTAACACACGACTTTGAATTTCACTATGGTAACGTATAAACTACCGCAAGGTCGCGCAGGGCCTGGGGTCATTGTAACTGCATTGTAACTGGTCATTGTAACTTACTTGTAACTAGCGTTTCTTGTTCAATGAAAACAAGTTGGCGAACAGACCATTTGAGCTTGCCAGTTTAAGACTGTAACAAAGTGATACCAGCTTTCTCTGGACATAAGCAAGGTAAGTTTGTGAGAAAAGGCTTTGAGATATGAATATATTAAAAAACATATACTGGAACTGCGGAGTAATATGTAATGACACGATAATATTAAGGTTTTTATCGCGCACGGTCTTGTTTTGCACCGGCTTACATGTAATTTATCTCACTACATGTACTAGGAATCGACAGGAAACTTAACGAACAGAGCGAGTTTTCGGTAGAAAGTTCGAAGGTAACTTCAAGAAGAGCGAATTTTCGTTCGAAAAATCCGACCAAATTATCGGTAGAAACGAATTACTACTCGAAAATTCGCGACGACTAAAACAATGGGCAGCGGGAAGATTCGTCGAATTTTCTTCGAACTTTCGAGGTGGACAAACTTCGCCACTTTTCGCCGAAAAGCCAAGAAATTCACGAATTTCCTCGAATTACGCTCTCATTACTTTTGCACAATACTGTAGTAAACATCGGTCAAATGTCTCATGGCATTTTAGCAAGTTCATATTGACACTTAATTAGATAGACATATTTTCAAGAACACATTCCAGAACGTTTTTCTTTTTTCTTTTTCTTGACTTTGTCACTGATCACAGAACTTGATCTGCAAAGCAAGTGGAGATGGAGTTAAAAGAACTTGGCAGTATAATTACTAATGAATGCAATGATTCACTATGGAGTTCGCGTTGTAATATTATTGTTATAAAATGATCTATGTTACATGAAGACTTGAAGATGATTTCAGTCTGAGGTTATCTGACTGCTGAGGTGTCGTTATTGGGAAATGAGTATAATTAAGCTCAACAAGAACAAATGTGTTATTGTTGAGATAAAATGAATAACTTTGATTAATTCTTTAATTATGTGCTTTACTTTGTAATAAAATCATAACTGTCTCGCCAACTACTACCTTTCTTGCACACCCTTTGCTGCAAATACTTTCCATTATACACAGGAAAACAACAAGATTAGGCTCGAAACAAACAGGCCCTGCATTATCGCCTTATATGACGAGTGTCTTTTAACCATGGGAGATGCATGCATCGATTAGAAAATGCGGAAATTTCAAGCTTTGTTTGACGTAGTTGAAATCTTTTCACGAACCAGACGACCAAGCATTTTTTGTCGGAATATTTACCTGTACTAAGCAGACGTATAAACACTAATAATAAGCAGGCGTCAAAAGTACTTGGTACCAACCCCTTTTGAGTGTTTTGATTAGTTTCCAGTTCATTTTCGGCTTGGGTGACGCGCTGTCGTTAGTGTATGGGGTGCCACACGGGACATTATTGTATAGCAATATATTTATTGGTAATGTAATATGTACGAGATATAAAGCGTAAATATATGATATTGTTTCATATTTTAGAGCTCCTTGCATATATATCTGCCTAATGACACAAATATGTTAAGTATAGTGTAAATACCTATGACATAAATGTTTTTATTCCAACACATACACATTTATAAAGGGTATTGGGTAAATTATATACATGGTATTGCTCACAAAAATATATGTGGTAGGCCAGCGGAGATGCTCATTTTAGGCGGGAAACACCACAGAGAAGGAAGATGGCGAACATGAACAACAATTCAACCTCTTGTGGTAGGCCCTCTAGTATAGATTCCCCCGTCCAGCAAATAATCCAACACCCAGATTTCAGACAAGCCTTACAAAGAAGATCATCGAGTGAAGTTTCGGCTTCGCTGAATAACCAAACATCAGCTCAAACACTGCCTCAAACGTCTGCATTAAGCTTACAACCCAAAGCTCAAGGTGCTGTCGACGGCTCAGTACCATCACCGGCTCAGGAAGTAAGGTGATTATTTCACCAAAATAATGCTTCTGCACCTCCAAAGTTTGCCTTTCGAACGACCTGGGGCCCTGCTGGTCATGGTACTCGTCCAACGTTTAACAGAGTTAACAGCCATAAGAGGAACAGAGAAAGCAGAGCGAAAGCAAGTACATTTAGTCGAGAAGTTGTTTTGTTAAGGTGGCCAGATGACTCCATTCCTAGAGGGAGGGCAAAGGCAGAGCTGCAACGTCAGGGTCATGTTGTAAGCTCCTTTACGTTTGACAAAAATTGGTCAGCAAGGGTTGTTTATGAAAAGTTGTTGTCCACCTTTGAGGCGGGAGTTCCATCACTTGGCAAGATTACCCAGGGCCTTAAGTAACTCAAATTTTTTCCATCGTTAGCTAGATAAACCAAAAATAGGCTCTTTCAACTTTGGTTATTCTCTTATCAATAAAGCATTGATACATCAACACATTGCCAAAGTAGTGATCTATGGTTAATTATTTACACCAAAACAGCAAGGGGTTAATGCACCTATCAAAGGAACCCTTGGCACTAAAGTGTTTGCTATCAGATCCCCACATTTGGCAGCACCCCACGTGGTTTACTTCGATAGATAAATAATATTTCGTCCAATTCAAATTTGAAATTATTTCAGTGTGTGACTGTATGATGATGGACCAGGTAAGGGGAAGAGGGAGGGGAAAATTACTGGTTCTTTATTGATATGCTTTTGAAAATTCTAGTGATACTCTGCATCATTGTATCCCAAGTGTACTAATTTGAAGACTGATGCTTTTCAATATCAATTCATCTGTAAATAAAAAGGTTACTGATGATGCAAATGAGTTAATGTCACTAAAAAAAATAAACTTAAATCAATTGCTATCAGAAGATCAGTCTTCATTTTTGGTTAGGTAGGCAAGCAAGTAGATCAGAGGAGACCTCTGGTCGGCATAGAAGCTATCACATATGTACTGACAGTTGTACCTTTTAATTCAGATTTAAGATAATGATGGGAATGGGCTCAGAATTGGTGGAGCCGTGTCTCACACCTAATCAAGATCTAAATGGGTCAAATATTTTCCCAGAAAACTATATGGCTCCTTCCTTGTTAAAGCCTTAATCCTAAGGCAGAATGAAAGTATTTAAAGCCAGATGCCCAAACACTGCTAAAAAATTTGGACGTACCTCGTTTTCACATGAGAGTTTGCTCTATCTTTGATAGTCCGCTAGAAGCAAACATTTTATCCTTGTTAGTTGCGACAAGTTAGCTACGATTTGGAAAAGGAAAGATTTCCTCTTGTTTTAAACAAAGAGCCAGGGGATGGCGGTAAGTATATTTGTCCTGTTTTAACAATGTAGCTCTGATAAATTCAAGCCTGTTTATTGTGTAAACCTCACGCGAAAGATAATCCAACGTTTGCCCAATGTAAAAAAAAACCGTTTCAAGAATACCTATGCCCCTATACTTGACAGCACCTTGTAAATAACAAGTGTTAGTTTGGATATTTCGGCAACATTTAATAAACTTTCTCCATTTCGACGAGAACTCCCCTTGACCTTGAATAACATCTATACATACATTTTTCGAACAAGGGGATAAGTGAAGGTTATTCTTAAGGTCAGATAAACTAATTAACTCTGTTGTCATCATGTGTCATGACATCAGAAATTTAATATAGCATTATTCCAGAAATAAAAAACATGTTGCAGATGTTTTTCCTATGTGTTTTGTGTATTGGTTCTATCTTATCTTATGCTTGGAGAAGCAAATAATTCCAAACATTTTAAGATCAGGAGCTCATCAGTGTTGCGTTGGTGGTACCCTAGTGGACACGATATTTTGGAAATAGAAAAAATAACTGAACGGGAAGCTGAAAGAATGAAAGCCAGTGAGAAATATTAATGACACTGTAATAAATAATGACATTGACGGGAAGAAGAGGAAAGAAAGAAAGAGTGACAACTTCATTTATCCTCAGAATTCCATCAGTAACAAAGGTGAAAGCCGAGCCCAACACAATTAACAAATAATAGGTAGAGAAAAATAAATAAATAAATAAATAATGGCTGGCTTGGGCCTAACAGATGAAAGCTTTCTTTTGAAAATCCCCAGGCTTTTACATTGCTTTACCTCGTAGGGTACGTTGTTCCAAATTTTTACCCCAGAGCCCGGGGGGGGGGGGGGGATACTCCCTATAATGGCCTATACGGGGAGGCTCCGCCCGAAAGGGGTACCTTTTTCATGCTTCAGGTACATAAAAGGGTAGGGATTTAACGAGCTGGATTATATGAAAGGGAAGGGAAATCTGTCATTTAGGTATTTAAAAGGGCCTTTAATTAAAATATTTTGAGCAAAGGCACCTTATGACTGTATCATTTCAATTTATTAAATGCTACAAAAAAATGACAAGAATAGTTCGTTCCAAAGGTTCAGGAAAGGGATGCAGTGTTCTTAAGTAGGTATGTGAAAGGGGTACCATTTTTCAATGGAAGGTATACGAAAGGGGTACCTTTTCTGTCAAAAATGGTATATAAAAGGGTAAGGACTTGGACCTCTGGGCGGTGCCTCCCCGTATAAAACTTTGTTCAGTGCCCCCCACCCCTCCGCCCCGGGTACCATTTTTTAATGGAAAGTATACGAAAGGCGTACCCTTTCTGTCAAAAATGGTATGTAAGAGGGTAAGGGGTTGGACCTCTGGACGGAGCCTCCCCGTATAACATTTTGTTCAGTGCGCCCCCCCCCCCCACCCCAGCCAGGGGCCAGAGTAGATGAAAGTTCATTTTAGGTATTTATTTCGCGGCGTATCAGGAGCAAGGTGAGAATTAATATTACTAAGAAGATTATAACCTGATAAGTGATTTCATAAACTAACAGGCGCTTTATTAGCTTGTATGTTATACCTCATGAAGTCCTTGTGTCTAAAACGTCTTATTTCAAGAGTATCCCATTTAAGGATATCACGGATGTCGTGGATGTCTAAAGAAAGGAAGGAAGGAAGAAAGAAATAAAGAAAGAAAGGAAGAAAGGAAGGAAGGAATAAATAAATAAATAAAGAAAGAAAGAAAGAAAAAATAAAAAAATAAAAAAAGGAAGAAAGAAAGAAAGAACGAAGGGGGAAAGGAATGAAGGAGTGAAGGAATTGTATCTTATAGATAATAAGAGATGTAATGCACATTTCTATTTAGGGCGGAGTGCACTTGTCCATTGTTCCTGGAGATTCCGAGTGCCATGATGCATTTCCAAGATGTGCTGAGCCAAGCTGTCCCTGTGGTGGCACTCTGTATCATTGTCACCTTTGTTCTAAATCACTGAAGAAAGGTACAAAAGCATGCATCCTAAAAGACCATTTCAAAAAAAAGCACTGGAACCACAGAGTCTCTCATGATGGTAAGACACAAATGACAAGTCCATATAGCTTATTCCCTTTAAATTCAAACATTTACATCGGATTGTGTTGAATCACACTCTGTTTTAGCATTAGAAAAAAATCATCTGACTTATTTCACTGAATGACATTACCTGTTCATTAGTAACTAAAATATCATCTTTATCAAAATACTAAGTTAAATCCTACCGCCATTATTGAAACCACCAACAATCCCCCTCTCCATAAGGATGTATACCCTGGTTGGGTTTTGTCTGGTATTTCCCGCATGCACAATGTTTCACCCTAATCACAAGGAAGCGGTATTTGCTAACAGTTTTCAATTTTGGCGGAAGGAATCCGTTCATATTTGTTTTGCACCTTTAAATCTGAGTGCAATGACACGTTCTTGGAGGTTATAAAATGTTTCTTCAATTTTTCACTCACAAGCAGTAAATAGTACATTTGGCGCGGATTTTGAAACAGACTTAGTTGTTTGGAGGTTTTAAAAAGGCTAAGCAAATGGTTACTATAATTGTTCTGATCGGCCGTGGTGAGCATTCCCTCACTGTGCAAAAAAAACAATACCTTGCTAATGGAATCATTGGCACTCTGCAATTTATTTGCTTTGTCCCTTCTTAATTCAACACCCTTGTGTTTGATAGGTAAAATCATGATGAAGTGCCATTTGGAATGTTCCACAACGGCTGGGAAAGTCCACAGAACTTTTACAACGCAAAGTCATTGGCATTGCAGTCTTTGCCCCCAGCTGTTTGAGCGAAACAGTGAGTTCGTTGCTCACCTTAAAAACCAGGAAAACAGTTCAGTGGCACCCAGTAAGATGACCTGTAAAGTCCTGAAGGGTTCACTAAACAAAAGCGTCCAAGATACCTGTACTGTCTCAGAGAAAAAGGTGGCACAGGCGTGTCCCCAATGTTTGAAGGTTTACGCCAATTCTGCCTCCCTTCAAAGACATATTAGGGAGGTACACAAGAAAAAAAAGGGAAGGGGCAGTAACAGCCAGCAATTATTTAATCGGCGTCTGTGTTGATATCAAGAAAGGCATATTTATGGTGCGGCGCAATTTCAGTGGCGTTTTGCGCCCAGTACACTGCCAGCACAGCACTCGAGCACCTAGCACCGCAGGAATAAGCGCATGCGAGCTTGATGATTGTAGAGAAGCAGAAAGAGTTGCCAAACAGAGCGGTCATCTTGCATTTGAGCGTTCAATACGCACACCCATACATATTACCAGAGTCTCTCTCTGAGCAGTCACTCAATGATCTTGTAGGCCAAAAGGTATCCTGGTTTAAAGAGAGTAGAAGGCAGGCATGCAGGCATGCCTTTCTCTAAAGGACAATGCAGACGAGGGTGGACATCCACTAATTGTGGATTTTCCTAACGACCAGTTTCAAGCCAGTTCCTGGCGTTTCCGGTACTTCTCCGTGTATGTTGGTGCTGGCCACTATTGGTCGCGCTTTCGTTGGGTAATTGTCGGTTTTGACACCCTTCACAGCCGATGGATGTGTGCCTGTTGCCGCTCTAAAACTGCGTGCACAAAGGTGTTGCCAAATGGTACATTTAGCAGTGCGAACTGTCCTTGTTATCTGACGTAAACGAGGAGGAAGATGATAGTCTGTCCAGGAGGACGAAAGTGGAGATGATTTCAATGAGGATCCCTCCCTCTTGTCCAAGTCCGTTTATCCTCCAAATGGCGCCGTTTTAGAAGAAATGGTGCGCTACCTGCACACTACAAAAAGGCTTCCGACTGTCCTTCCCCTTTGGTCATTAGATGGTGATCAATTTTTCCCGAGATCTTTGATTCCATTGGAAGAAGTGTGCCATCTATGCCATTCCGCTCTTAGTGATCCTCGTCTGATTTCCAACAGAGCACGGATCATTGGGTTGACAAAGGTTTAAACAGGTGCTTGTTTCAAGTATTATATATAATCAGTCTCAAATGCTTATCCGCACTCAAACTAATAGACAATTTAAACAGATATTGAGTCCTTTCTTTTAAAGTAACTACGTTTTTTTGCACAATTTCCCATTTCCCAGACTCTCAGAGGGACTTTTCTTAAGTCGCAGAAATGTTGCAACTCGTTGTATTTTATGCAAATTTCATTAGGCTTATTAAAAAAAAATACATCTACACGAAGACAATCAGAGGCATCATAACATGGGCGGTATTGCTGACATGGTCATCGAGACATAGCATTGACAAAAACGCAGCCAGTTGAGGAAACGGTACAAAATATTCAGTCCAGGACGTTAAGTTTTTAGTATGTCAAAACTGATGCCGCCCTGCTTAACTGTTTATGTCGCAATTATACCTAGATATCGCCATTTTTTACAAAGAGTGCACATCTTGTGGAATGGCCTACAGATACCAGGAGTTCAACGATGGCATACACAACTGAAGATTTCCATTTGTTTTCATTCACCGTTTTGCAATTTTTAAGGGCACTGATGAAGGTGTGTGTTTTAATTTGTATTAATAGTTCCATCTTATAATTTTTGATAGCCCTCTTAAAAATTTTCTTAGTATAGTCTCGGCAGAAACCGTAGTCCCCATGACATTTACAAACTGGTCCAGAGGGCCAGTTGCATAAGCTGTGGAAGAAGTAAAATTGTTTTCCATTAGGCCTTCTTGAGTAGCATATATCTTATTTGTTTGGCTGGCAGTGAATAGCCTCTTTGCAGACAGATTGGTGCATGACTTACCACAGACGGCAGAGCGTATTTTTGAAAACAAGCGCTGGAGGCGCCAGTTGGTAGGGGGGTCTGGGGGCATCCTCCCCCAGAAAAGTTTGAAATCTAGAGTCTCGGAAATCGTATTTACAACAGTCTCCGCAACATACTTCTTGAAATAATTAGCCTGAAAAAGGCGTAAAATTAAAGGTACTTTTAATGTTTACAGCAATATTTTGGAGGTTATTTCTCAGCCTTCTGGTCTCCAACGCTAACCTGCGGTTTTTTGACACAAGCTTCCCAGATAGCTCAATGCTTTTGTGAGGAAACGAATGCGAAACTTTGTATGGTTAGTAGAAGATGTTTTCCTGCAGAAAATTTTTCTTCCTTAGGCGTAATGGTGATTTACTTCCTATTCATTCCATGTAGATGGGCGTGCTTAACTTAAGGGAGCTTATGATGCGCAATATCCTTAAATGTGACAAAATCATCAACCTCTATCGGTAAGAGTAGACCCTTACATTTATGATTGTCATGCAAGTATTTGCTAGCTCCGCAGTATGTCATGAGAAGTGGAGTGAAATATTAAAATGTTTGCATTAACTATTTTTTTCTTGCTAATTACTTCTTGCAACATCAAGAAATCAGAAAAATCATTTGCAAGAAAGAGACACAGACAAAGAGTGCAAGGACACAAGCAACGGCGAGGACGAACAACTAGAGCCAGGGTTTCCTGAAGGAATAGTTATTGCAGATACTATGAGCATGCCGTTAGAAAACAAAGATGGGAATGAGGGAATGAAGCTCTGACGACAATCTCAGATTAAGATGATCTTAAAGTGAGTGAGAATGCAGGTTTTGTATATACTGCCAATTGCAATTTTGAACCACTGTTTCAGACTGTTTACTCCACCTCATGACAATGACCATGATATTTCAGAGGAAGTACAAATTGTCAGAATTTGAACTGGCATACAACCCAAAGGTGAAGCGAGAAAAAATCCGGTAAGCGAAAAATGTAAGCAGCCCCAAGTATACTTGACTTTAGTACCAGAGAAATAATTTTGTTGCAAAGGTGAATAAAACAAAATATTACCGAAAACTAAATTACGTGTAGCTGATGGGAGGCTCAATCTTGCATTGAGCTTAAGATCCAGAGTAAACTTCATTATGCCTCTGGTATTAAAAAACACTGAAAATCCTTCAGGAGTCAAAGGCAATTAATTGAAATCTTCAGTACATTCAAGTGCAGCAATGTACAGATTCACACCATGATTGCCATCATCTAATAATAGATCAGTGATGCACTCCTGTAGTCGTTGTTGCTGTTCAGTAGTCACTGTAAAAGACACCTGGTACTTAAACATCATTATCCCTGTCATATTCGACTGGGGGGCGGTCACCATCCCAAGTCTCAAAGATATTCATCTGCTGTTCATCAAAGACACTTTCCACAGCTAGTAAGTTCGAGTTTGCTGCAGCACATAATGCCACAGCTGCCTTGGTGATCTGTTCCCTTGGGTATTCATTGGATGATTATTCCAACTACCTCACATTTCACTAAGTGCTCTATTAATAAGTGGTAAGTAAACATAATGAAGAGCAAGCAAGTGATGCTCATTAACAGGATCGAGAAGCTGGTTCTGTTCTAGAAAATAAAACAGATTGCGTTAGAAGCCAACAACATCTGTCTTTACTTCAAGCCAAAGATGTTCTATTCGCTGATTATGCACACTTCGTCCAGTTAGCATGCTACCTCTATTTGGACCTCGTGCCTGGTGATTCAACATGTACTCTGCTAATCCAACATTTTCTGTTTCAAAATCTGATTGAACTCTTGATGGCAAGCCAAAAGAACTTACTGCTTCTAAAAGAAGATTGGTGACAGTTTCTGATTTATTGTTTGTTGAACACTGAAGGTACACGATAGATCTGCTATAACCATCAATACCACCATGAATGACGAAACGCCATCTTATCAGTTTGTGATGCCCATCAATATGCCTAAAGTCACAAGTCTATTTTTAGTAAAAGATAAAAATATCAAAGGTTTCCTCTACATTTAAAACATCATTTTAGCCCATTTACTGCTGAAAATCAACCTATCATCATTTTAGCTTCATTCCATAGCACTACTTGGAGTTGCTAATTAATTGCTTACTTGCCAAAACTAGCAAGAAAAAAGTTTTTCTCCACATTCATTATCTTGGGACAATCATAAAAAATAATCACAGAAATGTTACCCTCAGATGCACCACTTCCAACAGATGCATCTGGAATATGGCATGCCGTTTGTTTCAATAATACTTCTTTTACATAAATAAACCTTTTCTCCACATAAGTAATACTTGTTCCGTATGAGTAATACTTCCTTGTGAATATATGGTACTTCCTTGCTTTTATAGCAAACTTTCTTTCTATAATAATACTTAGTGTGGTACAACTCAAACTTATCAGAAAGTAAGACTTCGAGCTACAAATAAAACTTGTAACGCAATCCCATCGAGCCCACTTCCCCAAGGTCAACATGTGACAAGACAATTTCAAGATGGCGGACATTGGCATCAATGTTTTCTTTGACGAATTTAAAAGCTTTGTCGAAGATCTTTCCTTCGAGAAGTTACAGACGAATCTGCTTAGAGAAGATATCAGTGTTGCCGATGAACTCCTTGGTCTAGCTAAAAATGCTTACCAAGGGTTAGTGTTATTTTTCTGCCTGTTCAAAGAAATTTATGTTTCAACAGTGTCAGTGGATGCTGATTGTATAGAGTTCACAGAAACCCTAGCTGCACTTATCGAGATGTACAGTGACATGACACAAAGGATGAAAGAACGCTGTGATATGCTTGAGGAAAGAAAGACCGATACAGGGTTTAGGTGCCATGTTCGTAATGTTGGTGGCCGGGGGAGGCCGCGTTTTGTTGTGTCAAAAAATCAAGTCGAGGGATTAAATGACTTGGGATTTTCCTGGACGAAAATATCGACAATGATTGGCGTGTCCAGAACAACTTTGCATCGGAGAAGGCAAGAATTAGGGCTCAATAACTGCAATAACTATAGGGAAATTTGATAATGACGAACTCGATGTTTTTGTAAGGTTTATATTGGAACGAACACCAGAAGCAGGGGAAGTGATGGTGCGAGGTGCACTTCGGGGACGAGGGATCTCTGTTCAAAGATGGAGGTTCAGAGACTCGATCCAAAGAGTTGATCCTGTGAGGAAGCAATACAGACAAAGACTTAGGATACGAAGGAGGGTATATAATGTGCCTGGGCCCAACAGTCTATGGTATGTTGCATTTTTTGGTTACAAGGGTCAGGTATCAATTTTTTTTTTTTCTGCCAGAAGATTTATTTGACCCTTGGTGCGGATTGTTTTTGTTCACTCAATAGAATGGATATTTCATCCAGGGTAGTCAAGTGTATTTGGGCAGGGCTGAACACAAACAAAGTAACAAACTGAATGTACTTTTTGACTGATCCCCTTCAAGCGTGACAATGAGCGTGACAATGTGTTTGTGTTTTGAAATGACAGGCGACTCCTAGTATATCGGTTGATGCGTGATAAATTATGCTTTTGATTCATGTCTAAATGCTTTCACGACTCAAAACAGTGTAGTAAATCTTCAGTATGGTGTCTTAAGAGTAAAATGTTTCCGTATTGGCCATTTTGTGAGTAAAATTTAAAAATGTGACAGTAAAGTACCAGCGCACTTTGCAGGTGTGATTCGCCGATATCATAAAATAGTACTTTACATCTTGACCTCTCACGGGAAGGGCTTTGGATTGCCGCCAGATATTTTTTAGTATGTTATAAAACAATGATTGGCGTTTACAGTGGTTGTAATTTTATGGTATTTTCTCATGTACCACGGACCATTTGGAGGCTTTGAAATTCGCCAAAATTGTTCTCCTGTCTCAAAGCCGTAAAAGCTACCTCTTTGCTTGCTCAAATAGTCACGTAAAGTTTTGAAATAAAATGATTTTTTTGTAGAATTGTGAAGTATAAAGATGGATTTTGATGGTGTAAAATGATGGTTGTAATACGATAAACGGTTATTCGTCACGACCGCCTTTAAAACTTCTATATTTCACCGGTCTTTTGCGGCCTAAATCCGCCAAATCCAACTTTCCGTAATTTCTTGCAAAATAAAAGGCGCTGGGACTTTTCAGTTATATTTTCGAAAACAACTCACCAAAGGGGTTCTTTGGATAAAATAAAAAGAATTTCGAATTTTCCTAACTGACGTCGCATTCTCGAGATTTACGGACAGGCGCTCTTAAGACTTACAGGTGGACTAATAAAGCATATGTTTGATTTGAAAATAAACTGCCGCACTTTGGAGAAAACCAGATTTGAAAATTGCCCAAATTCTTCTTATATTCAATAGCCACGAAGTTGTAGAAATTGGAACTGCTCCAAAATACAACTGTTTTAACGAAAATGGTCGATCTTCCAGAAATGAGCCGCTTGTATGCCAGGCAATAACGTGCATTCGTACAAATGAATAAGGCTGACGCGAAGTAAGTAAAATTAGCCGTGGAATTTGACCTGAATTTCCTTTCTCAATTTGCTGAAATAGCACCAAAAACTAGAGGGGTGGTCAAAGTTTGAAGGATTTTATCTTATCTTATTACAAAAACCACCGATCGTAATCTTATCTGATAGAGAAAAAATGCTGAAAATTTGGAGGGAATCGGCCGACCTCGATCCGTGGCCCTTGCCCGGTCCTAAGTGACAGTGACAGTTAACAGTATTTATGACTTCGAATTCCCCTGTTTCGCAAAGCTGCCTATTTGGGATGTCAGAGTACATAATTCTTGGTATGACAGGATTCTTGCTTTCCCGCGATATACAAATTCAGCAGCAAAGAATCCGGGAGGCCATGAGAAGGATTGATCCTGAGGGGACGCTTTTGCGGACTCTACAATTAAATGTGATGCAGAGACGAAAATATCAAGTTGCAAGCCCTTTGGCATTATGGCATATAGATGGAAACCACAAACTTGTCAGGTGTGTAAATACATGAATTTATTGATAATTATTTAAGAAATAGAAAATATGTACCATGATTCTATCAAGTTATAGAAACACGAGTGGAAGTTTGGGAGAACGAGAAATGCTGTGGGAACAGGAGCTGCAGGCTTGTGTTTCCAAAGCTTTTTTGAGTTCTCCCAAACTTTCACGAGTGTTTCTATAACTCAATAGAAACATGACGAACATGTTTTCTATTTCTTTTAGAAAACACCGCGATGAAAAAAGAAACAACTTGTTAACTTTGATGACCAAACTGTAAATTCTCATTTGTCGCGTCATCATTATGTCAACAGGTCGTGCTAGTTCTGTGTTTCTATCGCGTTTTAGTATAAATCTACTAGCGTTCTATCACAAATGCCGCCCTTTGATTGGCTGCGCTACCCACTTGGGTAGCGCAGTAGATAGTGAGTAGCGTAATGGCGGCCACTTCTTCACTTTATCGAAGTGTCTGTGAAGACTTAGATAGTTTACTGGTCGAGGCTGTTCCAGAAAAGACAAAGTTTTGAACGACTAATAGATTTATACTAAGACAATGAGACTATTCGCTCTCGATTTCTATGCGTGATATTTGACTCGTGCTGCACCCTCGTTAACTATCACGCAATAGAAATCTTGAGCTCATAATCTAATTGTTTCACAGAAACACGAATTCTAACCAATCAGCGTGCGTATTTTCTTAGGAATGTTTTCTAAAATAATATTATCATTGTTTTATTTCTATATCAAATGCACCTGGCAATGATTTTCCCTGGAAGGGTGGGAAGAATGGGACAAACCCATCGGGCTTGAAATTTTTTTTCTTGAAATTTTGGTGATACTGGCTAGTGTTGTAAAGAAAACTCTTTAAATGTATGAAAAGATGAGAAATTACTGATTACTCTGTCTCACCTGTGACAAAATAATTATGTCAAATCCCAAATCCAGGGGAGCAAATTTTATATCCTTATGGGTCTCCCTCCAGTGCAAGGATTATCAACAACAGGACTGAACTATTAACTTTCCATACACTTAAATGTATGTAATGTTTTAGGGCTTAGATTTTCATATAACTCCATCTTGAGTAACTGTTTATTAAGATCACAGAGGTGTGCGTGTGTGTGTTTTTCCTGGGGTTATGTAAGTGAACTAATGTTTCAGAGAATCATGGCCACCATCATTATAACCTGAACATAATGCCATCTTCTGAGACTGCAGTTTTGCATTGCATCCAACAGACTGCTCCATTTAGTTCAAACCTACAAATAAGATGTCCTTATTGAAATTACTGACGATGTTTTACAGATGTCTAACCTAATCCTTACCAGTGGTGTTTTACACATTTTTGACTTTATTTTTTTGCAGATGGAGGTTCATCATTCACGGCAGAATAGATGGTTTTACAAGAATGATAGTATTCTTAAGTTGCTCTACCAACAACAAGGCTTCTAATGTCTTGTCCCTTTTCCAACGAGCTGTCCACACATTTGGCCTACAGTCAAGAGTTAGGTCCGACAAGGGTGGTGAAAATGTAGATGTGGCAAGATTTATGTTATATCATCCACAACGGGGCCCAGACAGAGTAAGTCATATTGCTTGGCGCAGCGTCCACAACCAGAGGATAGAACGCTTGTGGCATGACCTATTCACTGGCTGTACTTTCATCTTTTACCACTTGTTCTATCATATGGAAGAGGTTGGGATCCTGGAGCGACATAATGAGATGCACTTGGTTGCCCTTCATTATGTATTTCTACCTAGGATTAATAAGCATTTAAAAACGTTTGAAGCTGGGGATAACAGTGGCCCTATTCACACCGAACATAGCAGTTCACCAGAGCAACTTTGGGTAAGGGGCATGTTGGCAATCAGAAATGTAAACCTTAGAGTGGCACAAGAGTTCGAGGGAAAGGTGTGTTTCATTACGATTTTTTATGCTATGGTTGTTGCTTAAAGCCAATATAGCATGCTTTGATTAGCTAAGTGGAAGGGTATAATATTTTCCTGTAATGCCCATGCGCCGATTACAGATTATGCAAATTGAGGAAAGAAAAGATAACACAAAGGCTTCATTTCATTTATGCATTTTGAAAATTGTCATCATTTAAGATGATGGGTGACTGTGAACACTCAAAGAAATTGATGCCGAAGGAAACAGCCAAGACAAAATTGAAACTTTCATAGAAGAGCCAAAGTGGAAAATACAAATAAGAATACTGCCAGTGAGATTGAAACGTTAACTTTTACCATTACTTGTCATCAGTGAACAAGGGTAACGTAGAAGTTTTGGATTAAGCCACTGGAAAAGGCCAAAGCTTTTCAATGATGTCCGCAAAACTGCCATTAACTGTTGTGCAAAAGTTAAATCTGTGCACTGGAAATGCACTGTACATACATTGTGACATTGGTATTTACTTGTCTTTGTGACTGATTGTTAACTTTGCTTTTGTTTCACAAGATTGGACAAACAACTTAAGCATGTCTATTCTGTGATCTCCAAAATAGATGCATTTGGTAGGCACTTTACTAGTGTAAGTTTTCAATGGACAAATTCATAACATTCTGTTTAATATGGATAATACTGGTTGAAAGGATAATTTCGATTGACTATGAAGGACCAGCTCCCTCCATTTACTGGGATGGTGAGGAGGAAGTGTTGGAAGTAGCACATACAAGAATGCTGATGATTGAAGAGGCTGGGGAACTTTTACATTCAGTAGGTCCCTTGACTCATTCTGATTTTATGGTATTGACCTTTATTTGGAAACAGTAGCTTGGTTCCCACTAACAACATAACAATCATAATTATAATCATAATCACAATCATAAACGTATGCTTCTTATGATCTAGTGCAAACGTGTTCCTCAAGTCTTGTCATACAGCAGCTTTACACTTGTTTATTTTGTGTACCGGGCTTCAAAAATGGCTGCCGTACATACGTATTGATTGCACGTATGATAGGCCTGCTGTCATTAACAGCATCAAATGGGGAACTTCTTCTACAACAGATCGTCATCTTGCACTGTACACTGATTCTGTTCTTGATTTATGTCGCTTGAGAAAGAAGAGAGAATACAAACAGCGTTTTTGGGTAAGACTGACATTCAGAGAACGGCAAAGATTAGAATGCTATCATACTCTTATTCAGGAACTTCAGCTTGGAGATTGAGAGTGGCACTTTAAATTCATAAGGATGTCTCTGGAGCGATTTGAACATTTTCCCAATATTGTTTGCTCTACATATATCCAAACAAAGAAGAAAGCTCCGAGAGCCTGTTGGACCAGCTGAGCGCACTGCAAGTACATTTTCATTGGTTGGAGCACAATAGGCCGCTCTCTTTGTTATGATTATTATTATGTTGCTTACGTTTTCTAATTCCCACTATGTTATATAATAGGTATTGTTCGACTTTTAGAACTGCGCATGTGCAGTTACACGTGGGATTCGAATGTTAAAATAAAAAGAGAATTGAGTTGCCTTTACTTGTGTCCTTGATAATTATTATCCGTTTAAAACATCTGGTGACGAGGATGGGATACTCCAGTGCTGTGGTGCTGTCTTCATGGCGATTTTGAAAATTGCAAAGTTCTTCTGTGCGTTTTAGTTGTCCGTACACATGGCTGCTTGCGTTATTGCTTTTGTTCGGCCGTCATTATGGCTTCACCGCTACTTGGTTCCATTGGGAAATTCAATACTTCTATGGAGACTTTTACGGCTTATCGTGAACAACTTGAACAGTATATCGTTGTGAATAGTATTGGCCTTTGCCTTTCTGAGGCTTCTGATGCTGTTAAGGCAGCTGCGAAAAAGAAGAAGGTTGCAGTGATGAAGGACAAGACATTTGAGCAGTTAAGTGAATTACTTGAATGACACTTCAAACCTAACGATTACAAGTTGCAGAATGGTACCAATTTCAATGTTGTTTCCAAGAAGAGAATGAAACTGTTTCCGTGTACAGTGCTTGTTTAAGTAGTTTCGAAGGATCTTGTTTACTATGGGTAATGTCGACCGAGATATCGGTCGATGTAGCGGTCGACACTTGGTCAACACTCGGTCGACACTCGGTCGAGACACGGTCGATAGTCGTTCCAGATGTCTCGGCCGATATTACTTTTCCTTCGCCGACACTTCGGCGACTCTTCGCCAACACTTCGCCGATAGTTGGTCGATATTTGACTCGGTCAGTAATTGGTTGACACTTGGTCGATGGTCGGTCTACACTTGGTCGATAATCAGAAGATAGCCGTTCGATATATCGGTCGAGAGTCAGCCGATAGTCGATCGATATATCGGTTGAGATTTTTGTCAGTGTGTATAGTTTTTAGTCCGTTATCAATAGCCCTGGAGAAGAAATTGGAGCGAGATTACTGAAATATGAACCAATTGGCCTCATTGACACGTGATTTGTGAAAAATTCACATTTTTGGACATTTTTCGGTCAGTTATGAGTCCATGCTACTCAAAATTAAACATGAAAGCATGCCTTTCTTTGCAATAGCATCTCGTTTTGTGGCATTTTTTGGTAGGGGCATGCCAAAAAGTCTTACCCAATCGCTTTTCCTTTTTCCCTTGTTTTTCTCATTTTCCTAGGCGCATTATGAGAGCGTTTTATCAATAACCGATCGTTAAACAAAGGGCTGTTCCCGTCTTCAATGCAGAAATACATATAAGTTTAATTTGTGGTCCCTGCACAAACGAGAACTCGGCGTGATCAAGCAGGTCAAAGCCCAATAATAAAAGATGTGTATTCCTCGCTCTTAATGCATGTCATGAACTGCCTTTTCCTATTTATTATTTGTCCACTTTGGGACTGCGGGAGCAGTCATTTCACTTGTCCTTCTTTAAGTATTCTTCGACTGTGGGACCACAGGAGCAGCAGATTCAACTTAGGCTGAGACAGTTTCTGTTTAACAGCTAAAAATAAGACGATCGGGTGATGATACAAACTGGAAAAGAAAAACGGTTACCATGTCCTTATTTCCTAGTGCTCTTCGGTTCGCTTCATAGAGTAATCACGCCTCGCACTGCCACATGTTCCCCCGGCGCATGCTAATTAGCAATTAATGAATGAGGCTAAGTAGGATATGAAGAATTAAGCGGATTGAGGAAGGTGTTATAACACCCTTCCGAGATCCGCTTAATTCTCCTTAATATCCTACGAAAGCCGAATTCATTAATTGCTTTATTATTTACCAAAATATTTTCAAACACTTAAAGGAGAAAATGAGCTTTATTTTCACAAATTTCACACCCACCAGCAATATAACAAAACAACAAAATAACACAAGCTCGTCCCCAGGTCTTCTCGGTTAATGGTGCATTAACCTGCGAAAACGCTGCAATTTTGACGTCATTTCCTCGTTAAAGTCAAAATTCTTCCAAATTTGGTCATCAGTAACTGGTTTTGGTGAATAAAACGTGTGCTTTTAGCCAATCAGAATCGGGGATATATTTTGAATGAATAATAACAACAATTAATGACGTCTTTGCTTAAAGAAAAGCCATTGGACTCACCTGATAAATTAACACACGACTGATATTCGAACAACAGCTGACCGATATACCACCGACAGTTAACTGATATACCACCGACAGTTGACTGATATACCACAGACAGTTGACCGATATATCGCCGACATATGACCGATAGTAAGTTCAGGTGCGTCGTCAAAATATCGGCCGACTATCGACCGACTATCGACCGACTATCGACCGCTATCTCGGCTGACTCTCAACCGAGTAGCGACCGACTATTGACCGACTAGCGACCGAGTGTCGACCGACTAACGACCGAGTGGCGACCGACTAGCGACTGAGTGTCGACCGCTATATCGACCGCTATCTCGGTCGACATTACCCACAGTAAACAAGATCCGTTTCGAAAACGAAGCACTCAAAAAACGAAGACTGAAGCACGAAGCACCCAAATCTTGAAAATGAAGCACCCTAGATCGAAAACGAGCACCCAAATCTTGAAAACGAAGACCCCAAAACTCAAAAAGAAAGCACCCAAAACTCGAAAACGAAGACCCCAAAACTCGAAAACGAAGCACCCTGTCTGTTTGTTAACATTCTATTGCAGTAGCAGAGAGGGTTGGAATGCTTAACGAACACTTGAAGTTTATTGGTAAGAACAGTCATGGAAGTAAGTGCTCACGAAGTGCCCTAGCAGAGGCTAACATAGACAAAAAGGTGGCAGGAAAGAAGGGATCAACAAATAAATATCGTTACCGCCCCACCTCTGCAGGCGACAAATCAACTGCTACTCCCAATAATGGGGCTCAGAGGACCAGCCAACCGCAAACTCAATTGTACAGCGAGATTCATCACAATGACAACCCGTTTGTTCTTCGTATTCTACCGAAAGAGGCGAAAATCTGCAAGGGTTGCAACAACCACTTCTGTCATAGGCAAAGAATCATACCTCATGCACAAGGAGAGGTACTATTTCCCCATTGACGGAGATTGGAAGAAAAAACAAGCATCAAACAAGGAGGCATCGCGCTTTTATCACGCTGATCCAGGTTGTGTTCAGGTTGTGGGACTGGGTCGAGGCATGCTGAGCGGATAGTCGTGTTCGCGAAGCTCTCCGTATTTTAAATGTTTTTGCTAATGCTTTATGGCTGACGAGACTTTAAATCTTAAACGAAAAGAGCGTGGAAGTGATTCAAGCATCTCTGATAACGAGCTCAGGTCTCCAGAAGAAAAATGATCAAGAGACAAGCCTTTGAAAGTTGACTTAGCGTCTTCTTTAGGTGACATAACTTCCGAACACGTGGAAATGACTCACGTCGATCTTGGTAAAAAAATTGACCTTATTCTTTCAAGTCTCGAGGCCGTGAACTTGAAACTGGAGTCAATAGGTGCAGTAGTCAAAAGCCTAGAGGAGAATCTTAACAAGGTACAAAGTAGAGTTGAAACGCTCGAGCAACACCAAAAGAAGTCGAAGGTCGCCATTAATGAAATGCAGGATGGTCTTCAAGCTTTGAATACCATGGTCGAAGAAAGTAAGACCGCCGGTGATGGCGTAAAGAAATACTGCGATGACAAATATAAGGAATTGCAGGACAAATTATTATACGCAGAGGTCTATCAACGGCGCGAAAATCTTCGCTTTTACGGTATTAAGGAATTGCCTGAGGGAAAGGAAGATGCCCGCTCTACTCTTCGAGGTTTTTTTGAACAGGTGCTCTGTATCCAGCCAGACGAAATTCAACAAATTGAGTTCCAACGGGTGCATAGAGTGGGGAAAACAAACGAAGATGGAAGGTTACGACCGATAATAGCAAGGTTTTTGCGATATCAAGATCGAGAATTCATTTTCTCCAAGATGAGTCTTTTGAAAGGTTCCCGTTTTCGCATATCAGCGGATTTGCCGAAGGAGATCGTTAAAAGGCGCGGGGATCAGTCGAAGAAGTTGTTAGAGGCGAGAAAATCCGGTAAGCTTGCATATTTCAGCCGTGCGGAGCCCGATAAGCTTTACATTGACGGAGTTTTGGTGCCATTATAAACTGATTGGGATAGCCTTCGTAGTTTTTCGATAGTCATTTAAAATTAATAGAAAGATTTTCAAGTTGAAAGTTGAAATGGTGCTTAGTGAAACTTTTTGACTATATGAATTTATAAGGTTTATCGCTACAGGGAAGGTAACATCTATCTTTTCACTTTTTAAATAAGCCGTAAAGTATGTAGCGCTTTGGTTGGAGAGCTGACACGTAACACGATAGGGATAGTTTTTTTTCTTGAGTAAGTCCGTTCGGTGTTTCAGTTACTTTTCTCAATTCGATCCACGGCAGCAAAGCAGTATTTTCTGGCTGCTGTTGAATATGTTTTTCAGTTTTAAGTGTTTTGTTTTGCATGTTGTATTTTTTTGTGATGTAATTAACTGCATAAAACGCTGGTTTAACGTAAGGTCAAATGCAAATTTAAGGTTACTCTCACTTAAAGCTGGCTATACAGTTAATGAATCTACTTGTTTTAAATGGGTGTCTCTCATTTGGACATTCTTTTTGGAAAATTTGACCTTGACAAAGATTTTCTTTTGGTTAATCATATTATTTTGCTGGCTAAATATTTTATCTATAAGTGTAAATTCTCTAAGGCCAGTCCATCACTCACAGTCTTCAAAGCTAGGTTAAAAGCAACTTATAAATTGGAATTATATATAGCAAAAAAGAACGGAATTCTAATTAATCATTACAAAAAGTGGGATCACCTTCTCTCTTGGCTTTCTTGATAACTTATTTTTAATGATGATTTAAGCATGCCTAACTTTGTACTTTTTGTTTTCTGAATTTTCGACCTTAGATAATAGAAAAGTTTTTCTCTTTTTGTATGCAGTTTATCATTATTTTTTTTTGTGTGTGTGTGTGTGTAAGTAGTGTGGCATTTGTATTTGTATCGTCATTTAGAGTAAGGAACTGTAGTGAAATGTAAAATAGTGTACCTGTATTAGTTTTGTACGTAGTGTGTAAAAATCTTAATAAAAAAAATGTTAAAAAAAAAGAAAAAAAAAAGGTTGTGTTCAACCGGGATTCCCCTATTTCCGTAAGGCTTACATCGAAGTCCCACAAGAAGTTGAACACCATCTGAGTGAGTCTCACAAGTCCCGTTTAAGAAACATGTTTTCTTTGTCGTTGTAACGACTGTGCCGTTGGATCTAAACACTATTTGCATCGCATGTATAAGAAACTCCGGACTCTTGTAGATTAGAATTAGCCTAATATTCTAAGTTGCCAAGGCTAAGTACATCGAATTGGCAGTGTTTTCGGCACTCTATGCGTAAGATAGAGGAGGATCGGGAGTAGAAGTGGAATCATTTGAATCTTGATATTCCTGATTCTGAGTCGTTTTTGCCTCAATGATAAATGATTCCTACAATAATTTTCTTCCAGAGTCATGATTCAAGAAGACTATTGATCACCTATTAACTTAATGATTTTCTCAGTGGCAACTCAGTCCCGTTTTGTATTCTTTGGTGTTCAAACTTCTGCTTCATCCAGTCTCGGTATCATCGTTCATTTTGTCTAGGTGTGGAGTTTTTTTGAAACTGAACATTAAGCACCAGATTACCTTTGAAACAAGGGGACTGTCAGCCCCAAATGCACGAATTTTATAGGGGGATCAGGGGACATGTCCCCGCCTCCTCCAACCCCCCCCCCCCCCACCGGATCGAACGCAATTAATTGATACTTGTATTTTGTTTCATTCCCGAGCCGAAGTATAAAGATTCATGATTCCCAAGTTTTTAAAACAAACATTCATGATTATTTCATGTTTTGTAACTATGATTCATGATTCCGCTTCAACCCCCGAAGGAGAAGTATGACTGAAAAATTTCCAGTAGTTAAACAGAGACGAGTCAATCATTACGCGTAAAAGTTGTTTTTACGAGTTAAATTCGCAGGCTTGAGTCGATGACAGAGAGCTTTAGATTCTAAGATGAGTACGAGATTTTCTTGGTACTAAGTGGTACTCGCACGCGAACCAGCGTCATTTTGGCGGGAAAACGTGGTAGCCGTCGTCATTCTAAGGTAAGATGTATCAAGTATAGCGAGACCAATAATAAAATTAATACATTATATCCCATCTAGAAACGTACAGTTAAACAGTTGGCCGGCTCTTATAAAACCTTGGGATGGATTTTATAGACCTTTGGAGGTGCGAACGCATCCGCGGCGTCCACCTGTTTCGGATTGCGTCATACAAGACGTAAAGTTGCAGTTATTAAACCTACAGTGGTTTCGAGTTTTGGGTGCTTCGTTTTCGAGTTGTGGGTGCTTCGTTTTCGATCTAGGGTGCTTTGTGCTTCCGTCTTCGTTTTCGAGTGATTCGTTTTCGAAACAACAGCTCGTTTATGACATCTTGCCCTCAGCTGTAATTTTGGTAAGTTCTCAAATCATTTGCTTCACGACCAGTTTGATTGAGGGATTTGCAATCCAGCCACTTGTAAAAAGCGTCTTAGTGAAGATCGCACTTTCCAGCAAGCAATGTAAGTGGCCATTGCTGATGAGATAGCCGCGAAAACATCCATGCCAGTTAAGCAGCAATTATCTCAACCAGCGCATGTAGTTGATTAGCTCAACTGGGAATTGGTGACTAAAATGCCTTGTTTGAAATGGGGTCCGTTCCTCATTAATGTTAGTCTTTGATAGAGAAGCTTTAGCTGATTTGCAGTTTGTGTCGTTTTTTTTTTCTCAGCATGTGATGTTGGTTCTGTCCTCGTGTACCGGTACACAAGAGCCAACACAAAAGACCAAACAATACATTACAGCTAAACACTGACTCCTAAACAAAGAAAATACAATGGTTATTCCCTGGTGTACCGGTACAAGAGGAGAGAACCTGTGATGTTTGCCAGCAATTGGCTTGCTGAACAATTCTTAAACAACGTGCAGTGTGCAAAATATGTGGGTACATTTTGCACTAATGATAATTTGAATAGGTCTCTTTTTTTTTTCGGCGAACCACGCGGAAAAAATAGACAATGAGAAATACTGGAGTATTTGCATATGCATCGAAACTTTTCCTTAAGTTGTTACCATACAGGGAAGAAGTGTACGATAATAGCTCTACATCAGATGAGGATGAACGAGCAAACCACCAGCTTTAAGTGAATCTTCGCCAGTACTTAGAGTTCCGTTTTGTTGTGTTGCTCATTTGAAAAGGAAAACTGTGAGGGCGAACGAAAATAATAATGAGCCAGAAAGATGTCCAGTTCAACTTTACAAGGACTATATGGCCCACGTACCTGAAGATGCCCCCGCCAATTCGTTTTCTTTACGGCCTTGAAAACAGCCAAAAGGACAAAATTGGTACTACAAGATAGCAGCAGGACGAGAGATGTTGGACAACGTTGTTGCTCAAGTCGTGGAAAGGGCTGGTTTTGAAGGGTATTACACCAAATGAATCATTCATTGCGAATAACATGCGCTGCTCGATTATGTGACTAAGGTCTTCCTGAGCAGTTAATTCAGGAAGCAACCGTTTATAGGTCTACAGATAGGGTTCGATGTTATAAACTTACTACTTCTTCTTTTAAAAGAAAGGCAAGTGAAATAGTCCAGGGGCGTTTAAAAGGAAGAAGATACAACTTGTAAGGTTAGAAAGCAGGAGTACGTAGAAAATGAAGGGGATGGAGAAACCTCTAAAACGAAAGAGGAAGAAAATAAAATTGTAATGTCTACCAAGAACACCAAAATATTGTGATTAATTACAGATAAGTGACAGAAAATAAGAGCATAAGTTGTAGTTCATTTGAATATTGAAACCGTAATGAAGATATAGCCACGGAAAATTTCAGAAATTTAATTTAAGAAATGGGTGATTCGGAAAAATAAAAGTATAGAAAAGGTTGTGTCCACGTGTACCGGTACACAAGAGCCGATACAAGAGACCAAACAATACATTACAGCTAAACAATGACTCTTAAACAAAGAAAATACAATGGTTATTTCCTAGTGTACCGGTACCCGAGGACCGAACCAAAAATTACTGTTTGGTGCCCTTGATAATCTCAGACTGCTTGTTAATATTGCAGCCTAGCTACACACTGCAATATTAAAAATATTGCAGTGTGTAGGCTATTAATATTATTGTTTAATTCATTGTACTGACGATAATGGAAAACTGGTGAGTCCAAACTCACTAGAATCATGGAGGATGTTACGAGAGGCTAGTGAAGTACGAAAGCATGAAGGTATTTTGAGTGTAAAAGTAGACTCGGATAACGAAGTGCCAGATGGTGTTTTTTATCACCGTAAATGCCAAAGTATGTTTACACTTAAAAGAGAACTTAACAGCATTGTTGCCAAAGCAAAGCTGACCTCCAACAGTCTCGAATAGCTAAAGACGAACAAGACGTAAAAGCAATGGTGGATCTTATTGAGAGTAACTGGACCAATCCATTCAGCAGTTACCAGCCCCTGTTAAGTATTTCCACAGGTGCCACTGCTTCTCCCGAAATTGAACGTGACCTGAGCAGAGCGTACCTAGTGGGGGAGACCTCCTACTAACAATTTAAAAAGGAACGCCTCGAGCCGGAGAAGCCACCAGTGAAGTTCCATAATACGCTAACAAAGCAAAAGTTAAAGACCTTCAGTGATCATAATAAAACCAAAAAGGTGAAGCAGAGCAAAGGCAACGAGACAGTACTCCGTGCTGATCGTAATTTGTTCGCACGAATGATAATCATCGCCGAAAGTCGACAGCTTCAGATGCAGGAGGTTCTCTGCCATCCTCTAGGACCCCTTCCTGCCTCTCTTGCAACAAGCAATGGCTTGCCGCGAAAGACAAACAAAGCACAACTTGGAAGGGAGTTAGAGAAACTGGTTCAGTCAACAGTGGTGGTTCCAACCCCATTGGCTTACCTGATTGACGGTATGTCATTAATTCAGAAACTGAAGGTAGACCATCTAACATTTGGTGAAATTGCTGAAATGGCATTATCAAGTCTTGAGAGAGGGCGAGGGTAGTAGCAGAATAGACGTTGTGTTTGACGTGTATAGGTACCTGTCAATTAAATCAGTGGAGAGAGAGTTGAGAAGTGAAGATTTCATCACATTTAAAAACCTTTCAAGCGGCCAGAAGGTTAAGCAATTCAGAAGCTTTTTGCAGAACAGTCAGAATAAAACCAGCCTAGTCAAATTTGTCGTTGATCACTGGAGTAAACTGTCTTGCCGATCAAAGCTGCAACACAAGAACTTTATGTTACGTGTGGGAAGCGTTGCTACAAGCTAACAACAGAGAGCGCACAAGAAGAAGAGGAGCTGCAATCAGATCAAGAGGAAGCCGACATCTGCCTCCTCCTTCATGCTAGACATGCGACAAAAGAACCATTCAATGCCATAGTCATCTCATCTGAGGACACTGACGTACGCATTCTCTGTCTTGCTTTTTCAAATGACGTCGAAGTGCCGCTTTTCCAGCGTTGCGTTTCACAGCAAATGGCCAGATATATAAACATCGGAAAAATAGTTTGTGCAATAGGTCTTCAAGTATGCAAGGCTTTGCTTGGGCTACATGCCTTTACGGGCTGTGACTCAGTTAGCTCATTTGCAGGCTTTGGCAAAGTAAAGTCACTGAAGATTCTTCGAAAGAACGATGAATTCCAGGAAGTGTTTGCAAGACTTGGAGAGGAGTGATCAGTAACTGAAGAGCTCTTTGGGAAGTTGGAAGCCTTTGTCTGTGCTTTCTATGGTGCCACAAGAGGTACATCTGATGTAAATGAGCTTCGGTATGCTCTTTTCTGTGCCAAGAATGGTGAGGCGGAATTGTACCAGATACCACCGTCCAGGGACTGCTTAAAAAAGCACTGCCAAAGAGCTAATTATCAAGCTGCAGTTTCGAAGAACTCTCTTCGCAATAATGAAGTGCCAACTCCTGTGGGCAAAGGCTGGTTTCTCGAAACGAATGCACACGGTGAAAAACTTGAAACAGACTGGATGGATGGCTTGCCTGCACCAAGAGCAGTGATCGAGCTAATCCCATGCACTTGCAAGAAGTCTTGTGATGAAACCACATGTGATTGCATCCTTAAGGCCTAAAGTGCTCAGACCTCTGTAGGCTAACAACGTGCTCCAACCAGCCAGAGGAAGAGGTAGACGTCATTGTAGAAGAAGATGATGATGAATTTCTCGATCCGGACATAGAAGTAACTTTATAAACTGTTGTTTTAATGCTTAAGATCGCAAGATGTCTTAACTGCATAGCCCTTGTGCTAATTTGTATGAGGCATTGGTTTAAGAAGGTCATGTACAGGTAATGGTTTGATGAAAAACAAACTAGTGGAAATAATTTATTGAGGTATGTGAAAGCTCTTGGACAAAAGAGCTTTCAGTGCATCAAACATGAAAAACAAATTAGAGCAAAAGCCGACAACAGGATTTTTTTAAACCTATTAATGGTGCTCCACAGGTTACCCAGTATTGCTTCTAACCAAGAAATATATTGAAAATAAGAACATCTTCAGACATCTATGCATTATGTCAATGCGATGACATGCTTTACTAACATTCTAAACAGTAAGCACTAAATGGTTAATAAAATGAGCACCAGGAAAACGAACAGTTTCTTGCGTTGCTGAAATGATGTTGCTCTCACGAGTTATTAATTATATAAAGTGTTAGTTCATATAGAAATTGTACTAAAAACGTACACAAAGCTTCTTAAAGTTGTAGTCATATCATCACACTCTTATTTTCTCTTGGTTGTACAAAATACATAGCAAATTCGCAACATACAGCTACCTTTGTGGTACTATCTACTACTGCACAGGGTGGCAACTGTCTGGTCACGTGACAGCCTCAAGCTGCGAATGTAACCTTGCTATCACATATTTTTTTAAAATGTATCACAAGAGCTTTAAGAAAATATATGATAACCTTTGCCGCCTCAGGTGGTACCAAAATGTGCTTGGGCTCATGGACTATATAGGATATCTGGAATCTGTTAATTTCAAACTAACCCGAAATGATCCATTTGTTGACATAACACCAAGATCCTTATTGCGGGCCCAAGAGAGGCCCATAACCCTAATCTTCAGAGTGACCAGCGGTTTGCGTTTTACACGTGCGCGCCACGTTAATAACAGGCAAGCAGAAAGTGGAAGTTAAAAATTTTGTTCTTCCAGCCTTTCCTGTATCAAGTAGCACTGCAGGGCTAAGTTGTACAGACCTCAAATGTCATGAATATCACATCTCCAGAAGCGGGAAATTGCCTGTCTTATACACCACCTGCAGACACAAGCAAATCCAGATTACCCTTAAGGCCCTTCTTTAAGAAATGGAAAAATAACAGATACATAAGAACCTATTTGATAGCTATGTTGTAATTCATTTTTTTCCTTGGTTCAAATTTTATTTTCCTTTGTTTTCTGGAATGATAATGGAGGGTGCACGGAAATTGATTTCAATTTTCAATTTTTAATATTGGATGAAAATCAAATGGACGAAAACCACATGGACCATGCAAGTGTTCCTTTTCTTACGTTGTGTAGGTTTCTGCTTCATCCATTCTTTTCACCTCTAATCTGTCCTTCTTGAAATTTCAGCCATGTAAAAGAAAACCTGAATCAGAACATGAAAGGCTATAACTTTCATGTTGCTGACTATTTCCTTCAAATGATATACATAAAATATTTGGATGGTCTCCCAAGATGCAAGAGTCAGTTTTAATAAAACACATATTTCTATGTTGAGATTGAAATAGATATTTGCTGGTTACATCTTGTCAGGCCTTGACCTACTTGTTGGTATCTAAGAAATATGTTTTACAGTGTATCCTTAATTATTGTTCCAGTTTGGCCTCAATAAAGTGAAAATTATTAAACAATTATCCGTGCAAGGCCTCAGGGACAGAGCGGGATGGGACCTTCAGACCAGGGAAGAGCGCGCACAACAATGTAGTGGACATGGGAGCTGTTACCACCGCCAAGTCAAAAGCGTTGGAGGACAAATTCAAGCCAGCTTTAGCAATAGTGAATGAGGTATGTGTTGTTTTAAATATTATTCTATAATGAGCGACCCTAAGCCGGCAAATGAAGTTATATAAAATTTAATTGGCTAAATTATTTTTATTGTTATTATTTCTGTCTATGGATCCTCTTGGAAGAACTGACTGAAGCCCTGTGTGCAGCCCTGCCCAAACCAGAATACATTGCAAGACAGGCCAACCATCTACGTCAAAAACTCCGCCCAGAACACCCACGAGATCTAGACTTCGAGCTGGTTGATGAATGTCTACCCGATGGTTTTCTCCATGCTGACCTCGAAGTAAAGGATAGGCACCACCTACTATTTGCAAGACAGGAGCAGCTCAACACCCTGGCCCATGCTAACACCTGGTACATCGATGGAATGTTGAAGCTTGTTCGCCACCCTTTCAAGCAGCTCTTAACAGTGAATGCGTTTGTTAGATCTGGTAAGTACGCCAAGCAGGTGCCCCCAACGTACATACTCACGTCCAGCAAGAAGGGAAAGGACGATAAAAAGGTATGTTCCCTTTGCTTTAAAATGATATATATCACGAGAAGATAACTCATTTCTCTTATAGATATCATTTCTATTGTTGCATTATTTTTAGGTGCTCCAGCAGCTAATACAACTTATGCCCAAGCTTGCCGTCAGGCAAGTCACCGTGGGCTTCGAGAAGGCGCTGTGCTCGGCACTCCAAGTAGTCCTACCGACAGTTAAAATCCAAGGATGCGTTTTGCACTGGACACAAGCCGTCTGGAGAAAGGTGTGTATTGCGTTTTAATTGTTGGCCAAAAAGCCATAAAAGTAAATTGTAATCCCCAATTCAGTTGAACACTAAATGACTAAACTGAGATAAAATTATATCAAGCATTTATGACAAGATAGTCAAAACTTAATAGAACTTAAAGGAGAGACTTTATACTTTTTTCAGTACCTTTTTACTTTAAGGTACAAGAGCTTGGCCTTCAGATGGCTTACTCTGGTGATGATGCGGTGTACAAGTATATCAGAAAGATAATGGCCCACCATTCCTTCCATACCGAGAGCTACTGCTGATGTTTGTCCGCCTCAAGGTCCATACCCAAACAAAGCAGCTGAGGAGTCTTGTCGACTACCTCAGGCGACAATGGATCGAAAGCCAGGTGTTTACTCAGAGAAACTGGTGCATCTACAAACAGCCGATCTGGATCAATAATGGTCTTGAAGGTTGGCATAACGCACTCAATCGCCGAGCGGGGGGACAATGCGGTTTGCCGTTGTATTTATTAATCCAGTTGCTTGATAGGGAGGCAAAACTAACAGTCGTGACAATCAGGCTTGTATCAGACAAAAACTTAAACGAATTCAACGTAGTGTCGCTAGGAATATTCAGGCTAAGCTGTTTGCAAGCTGGGACAAGTACGAGAACAATGAGAAGACTGCCGCCCAACTACTCAAGACTTGTTCTCAGCTTAACAGACCAGCTCGTGCGAACAAGAACTTCTCTGTAAATAGGATAAATTAATTGGTTTCAGATAAATAGAGGTTTCAATCAGGTTTTGCAAATAGGTTTCATAGGATTTTTGTGCTTGTAAATATTTGATACTATATACTGTAATAATAATAATAACGAATTTTTAAACAGGATGGCCCTTCAGTACATGCGTACTGTTATCAAAGGGGTCCTGTAAAAGAAAAATATATATAACAATAAGAATAAATAAATAAAACTGCTGTTGTTATTTACTTGACATTCCATTTTATTTCTAACTCGATTATAAGGCTGGAAAATGAAAACAAACTTGTGAAACTATCAAAAACATGCAAATTGATCTAAAGCCAGTCAAGCGAAACTGGCAGTGACTTAAAATTTCTTGACCCAAGGACCACCAAAGGATCAGGATTGCATTTCAAACATCAATAAGCAGCTTTTTTTTTCGTTAGTGCTGGATATATGATGTTGGTGAATTGACTAGTAGGATGTTGGGGAAACAACTTAGGACGTTGGGGAAACGACTTAGGACGTTGGCAAATCGACTTAGGATGTTGGCGAAAGAGTCGTTGGCGAAACGACAGCAATTCCTTGTCAGGTGTTGACCTAGGTCCGTGGGTCATTCATCCATTCAATTTTCAATCCAAATTAATAATAAAAAACCAATGTCAATTTTGGATTTTCCTTTGTTATTTTCTCGCAAAACCACTCAACGTGTATCTGTACACAATTCACTGTTATTACTTTCATAAGAACCAAAAATATCGCTTGGCCTTCTTATTTTTGTGCAGTTACCATCGAATTGAATATTAGAAAGGCTATGGTAATTGTTTATCAGCATGAAAACCATTGCCACAGTCTTGTGTCATCAATGACTACGTGAATTTAGATTAAAGTCCGAAATTGAAATCAATTTTCAATTTTTGTTTTTGGGTGAAGAGTTCATCAATCGTTCGCACACCAAATGACAAAAGTAACCCAGGGGGAGCTGGGTGAGGGAATACTTGGTCCTGTTCCTCAGTCCCTAGCGGCCCTGGCGCAACTTTTCGAACCCAAAATGAGCCCTTCTTTCTCGTGGAACGTTGGGCACGTTTTCTGTGGTTGGGGAGTTTCAACAATACTAATAAGCTAATCGTTTATTGTTATGGCAAGCAACAAGGTACTGGAACTTTCACGTGAGGGAAAGAATCTCGGACTTTGTATCACAGCACTGGGCGTATCGGTATCCGGACTTTCTTGAGCATTTCAGGCAAGTAAATGCATATTTTCGCAGCTCGTGATTTTGCAGTCTGGGCTTCAAGCCGACAATGTGCATATGCATTGGTAGTGCTCATGTGTAAACTATTACACTTTGAACCTTAAGCTTGAGCTTAAAGCCCGTGCATATATGGGTGAATAAAAGGAATGACAATTTCTTTTGAGAGCAAACAGTAGTTCAGAGGTCTTTTGGGCCAGATAACACGTGTAACCAGCATGCTTTGCAATCGTCGCCTGACAGTGCTCTTTTAATTAGATTAATTAATGATAACATGAATAGACAAATAAGTTGATGCATGAATGAATACCTTTATTTAATTGCAAGACTGAAGTAGCGGTAAATGAAGCACTAAATGGGAGTCCACTATTTATTATAATACCAGCTTGAAGGTACTTTAATTCAAGATGATTATATATTTTGGAAGCATTCTTATTGCAAGATCAGATGGCCCGTGTGCGAGACATACACTCTGAAATTAAATACTATGTATGCAAACTCTGCCAAAGTTTGCATGGAATAAAGTAAGCACAATATACAATGAAATGGCCAATAAATAAGAGTATTAAGTTTTTCTTGCAACAAATAGAGAAGTGCTTGATTCTTACTGGAGACCTAAACTTTGAAAAATTAACTGTTTTTTTTTGTTGTTTTAACCACTACCTTAGGCTAAAACTTTTGAGGACTTCTGATTGAGAAGAGGTGGGTACATTTTGCAAAGTAAGTGACATTATGCAATACTTCTAGTCAACAAGATACTGTCGTGTAATATTTATCATGAGAACTGCAATAGCAATTCCTACCCTTAGTGACTATACCTGTAAATGTGCTCATAGATCAATACATTGTTTTCACTGGCATTGTTGCAAAAGCCACAATCTTTCCACTTTTGCCATCACATGCACTGACTTCAGTTAAACCTTTCATTGCCAGTTTCTTGTTTAAGTCCACGTGTAACTTATGACCGAAGTAGTCAGCACTGTAATGAAAGGGATTGGTTTGCCTGGCAGTGTTGAAACTCCTTTGGATTTGGTATAGAGGAGACACAACTGACAAAGCTCTTGCAATGCGCTTGTCACCAGCTGTTATACCACAACTGGCCATATATCCTTTCACCATTTTTCTACCCCATGTGGGTCCAACCTTGAATAACAATAAAAATAATAATAATAATAATAATAATAATAATAATAATACATCAAAATCTGATTTAATAACGTATGTTTTCTATGGGTGTTGCATCAGTTTGCCAGGTGAGTAATTGCATCTTCTAGAAAATACCTGCATTTGACTTTTTAGTAGCAAATAAAACAATAGTTTTTAAACAAAAACAAACAGTTCATGAATACCAACCCGAGCAACAATTTCCTTAATGCATTGTTCCAATTCATCATTTGACAGGCGACTTTGCGCGTGTATCCCATTCTTTAAACAAAACCTTCGAACTGACCGCAAACTGAGTCCTCTCCTATTAGGATACGCTTCTTTTAGCAACAAACTGACTTCAGAGTGTGTTTTCTGCTGTCACAACAAGATCTCTTATGTACTTGACACTTACATCGTCCATAGTGTTCACGCATAGTGTTGAAGGCTCAAGATTGAGACTGTAAAATTTCCCGCTTTCTTCCTAAAAACTCTTTCCCAGGGTCTTTTTGGCATTCAAGGCTGACACAAGGCTGTTAGGGACTGAGGAACAGGACCAAGCATTCCCTCACCCAGCTCCCCCCTGGGTTACTTTTTTCATTTGGTGTGCAAACAATTAATGAATTCTTTGCCCAAAAACAAAAATTGAAAATAGATTTCAATTTTCAAGTTTTGACTTTCTTCTAAATTCACGTAATCGTCGGTGACACGAGACTATGGCAATGGTTTTCCTGCTAATAGAAGATTACCGTTACCTGTCTGATTTTCCATTCGATGGTAACTGCACAAAAATAAGAAGGCCAAGCGATATTTTTGGTCTTATAGAAGTAAAAACAGTGAATTGTTTACAGATACACGTTTAGTGATTTCGCGAGAAAACAAGAAAGGAAAATCAAAAATTGACATTGATTTTTGATTTTTAATTTGAATTGAAAATTAGGTGGACGAACGACCCACGAACCGAAGGTGTCGAACTGTTTTTTTTATGCAGAATGCAACACTCCAACCTACAATTTTTTAATTGCTTCAAAACGCAAGATGTATGACAATTTTACCGATCTGCCAAGGTTGCCTATGGCCCGTGTAAACGACACAGCTGTGAATGCTGAAAGGAGAATGCTGCAAATGCAGCTGTGTGGTCCGTGTGGTTTTCGTCCATTTGATTTTCATCCAATATTAAAAATCCAAAATTAATTTCAATTTCAGTGCACCTTCCATTTTTAGATAAGTCAGAAAATCTAAGGGAAAGTAATGGAAAGCCATGGTGTCCAAGAAACAACTTGACAAGGAAGTACAAGTACAAATTATGATAGGTCTGATGTACTATTGCAAAAAAGAGATGCGCCTTAAACCAAAGAGAGGGAGACATATTGCTTTGTCAGTGTCAAATAAAGCACCCTGCAATGTCATCCTGGAGAAGGCATTGGACAAATTCAAGGCTTACCATAGTGATATTGTCGACACCAATTAAGACTATGTACTACTTCTAGAAAGTGGAGAGGAAGCGCAGTTCATTCCAGGGTCATGCCCCAAGGAGTTTTTTTCTTTAAAACGGTATAAAGAGGAGCTAGCAAAAGATTATGCCAAGATTGTACTCTATTTGTGCCGTATGAGAGGCTAAAAAGGAAGAAAAGTTCCTGTTCATGAAAGCCTGGTACCCAAAAGAAAAAAACAGAACCAACTGAGGAATTCGAACAGGTCACCACCTCATATGAATCAGATGAAGCTATGGCTATAGAATTACAAAATAAGCTTGATGAAGAAAGTATTGAAGAGCTAACTGTTCCTACAATTGATTTTCAGTCTACAGAAAACCACCTCAGCCCATGAGGATACTGCAAGTGTAGTTCGCGCAATGCAAAAGAATCTTAAGCAAGATCGTGACTTCATCGTTTCTCGTCGAGGAGCACCACTTCCAAGAATAATTTCCCTTTGGCAACGGCAAGCAAGCAAGTCTTGTCCAGAGAATATCCTACTAATCAAGTATTGTGGGGAAAATGGTATTGATACAGGTGCATTGTCCCAGGAATTTTTCTCAAGTGTTGTTTTGGACATTGGGAAATCAATCAATGGCGGAACATATTAATCTTCGTCAACCGATAAGGTGTCTTCGTTCAAATACTGATCACCTGCGGCTCCACATACCAGTGTTTAGGACAAAGACCTACGGGGGACGCGCTTTTTCATCTTGTGCGCCAGCACTGTGGAATAGCCTCCCATTTGATGTGAGAAGTGCTCCATCAGTGGATACGTTTAAAACTAAGCTTAAAACGTTTTTGTTTAATAATGATCTTTAGTATTTTTTTTTAATTTAAGAATTTTATCATCCATTGTAAATTAATATATTCTCATTATATTGGTTTCGTTATCGGTTTTCTCATTTTTATTCTGTAAGAGCATTGAGATTTTTTAATGTAATACGCTAGAAATAAATTATTATTATTATTATTATTATTCAGAACCCCAAGAAAAATAGTAGTTACAGCTTAGTTTAGTTAGTTGCACGTGGGCCTTCACAATGGTAGTTGCTCAGAAGCTGTCCTCCCTTGCAAGTCTCCTTTTCAAGTCAAGCCACTCTGTCCACATTGCTCAGTATGCATGCTTTGTATTTTATATTTCTCAGTTTACAAGCACAGCCAGATTGCTTATGTTATATATTTGCTTACCTTTTATTTCATTTCTTATTCTGTTTAAGTAATCCCAGTTTGAGTAGAGTAGCATTTCATGTTGAATAAGCCTGATTTTATTGAGGAACTGTTCAGTAATCCAGTATTATTTGTCCCAGTTCAAGTGAGCAATTCTTTGTCTGGGACCCCACCAGTTTTATAGCTGTCATCACATTGTAATGTCAAAGAGCATTCATTTAACATTTAGGTTATTTATAGTTCCTATGACTGTTATTTTGTTAGTTTCTGTAGCAAATGGCCATAGATTTACCATTTTGGGATTGTATTAGTACTGTATCTATTGTATGAATAAGAACCGTTTAGTTCTATTGTGCTGAAGCTACGTTCAGTAGATTGTGTTACATTTACTTTAGAGATTGAATATTCTTTTTCTTAGTCATACCATACTGACAGTAAATGGCATTCATATATTCATTTTGTTGTAAATAGTTCCTTAGTTGATTATTGCTTGTAATTTGTTACTCCTTCAAACAGTTGCTTTCACCCTTTTTGTTACCCTATTTTGTTTTGTGTCAATAAATACCATTTTGCTGAGTGCATTCGCCTGTTGTTCTCATAACAACACCAACCTAGCCCAGTCACATTTTGGCGTAGTCGGCAGGATACAAAAAGTTGAGAAACTTTACTTTATAAGAGAAAAAAGGGTGAGAGCAGTTTATTTAGCAAAGATGTCAGAACTGGCTGATCTACAAGCGAAAATAGAAGAGCTTACAAAACAGTAGGCGGAGGCAAGCAAAGCTCTCTTGGATCTTCAGCAGCAACAAAAGGAGCCACCCATCCCGCCTTCCACCGCACCAGGACAATTCGAGTCAAAGAGAATTGTAGAACTCCCTCAAGACAGACGTCTTAAGAAATTCTCTGGGAGACGTACAGAAGACGAACAACCGGTCGAGGACTTCACAGAGGAGCTGAGACCACCTATGGCCGCACGGGAAATGTCCAAGGAGGAAAGTGTAGACTTCATCTTGTTGCACCTAGAGGGCCCAGCACAGGAGGAGGTGCACTTGTTCCCTAAGGAAGACAGAGAAGATCCGAACTGCCTCCTGGATATTCTACTCGATGCATTTGGGGAGACGAGATCACACCCACAGCTTCTAAAACTCTTCTATGAACGAAGACAGCGAGAGTGCGAGTCCCTCCCAGCCTTCTCCCACAGCCTTTGAGAGCTCCTGCATTGTTCGCTCAAGGTGGACAAGAAGGCTGTGGTCAACCCCGAGCAGACCTTAAGGGACCAGTTTGCAAACAGCATCTGGGATGGCATGCTACGCAAGGAACTTTGACAGTTCATCCGAGAGCACCCCTCCACCACCTTCCTGGATCTCAGAGAGGAAGCCCTACACTGGAGTGAGGAAGAAGAAAAGCCAGCAACGACCATTCATGACACAGCCTCGCGCAAAGTGGTGTCGGATGTCAGTGACCATCAAGAGTGCAACTCCACTGCCACCTCCACTTCCCTCCAGCAGGTCCTTGAATCATTGCTCAAACAGCAGAAGCTAATGGAGGATTTAGCAGGCATTATGAAGGCTTCACAACTGCAATCAACTGACCAGACTTGAGAAAGCAGAGCACACAACAAAGCCGCCAGTTTTCCTGGAAACTGCTTTAGCTGTGGTAAGTCTGGACATGTGGCCCGCCATTGTTGCTCTAAGCCACCAGACAAGACAGCACCAAAGAAAGTCCCATCCGTCAAACTAGCACCCCCTGCCTCCCTGAGCCTGGTGGCAGGAGGGGACAACACTGGCTCACCTGACGAAGTAGATGTACCTAGCTGAGACGAGGTATACTGAAGAGCTGTGGGGAAGTGCCCGACAGCAACAGTTAAGCTAGGTGGGGTCTCTATACCATGTCTCCTAGACTCTTGTTCCGAAGTATCAACGATCAACGAAAGTTGCATCAATTCAATTCTTATCTACCAGTGGATGGTTGACATTAACAGCAGCAAGTGGATTAAATATCCCGTACGTTGGATACTTCGAGCTGGACGTCAAAGCCTTGGGATCCACTATCCCAAAAAGGGGAATCCTGGTTGCAAGAGACTCCGATGACCCAGTAACAAGGCAACGCAAAAAGTGCCTAAGTGCCTAGACTACTGGGGATGAATGTAATAGGACAGGTGAGACAGCTGACCAAGGACAGAACGGATCTCTAAGAAGTCCCAGTGGCCTGGGTTGACATTCTACAAGTAAGTGGCTGGACACGGTCAACAACAGCACATGGGTTTCCCAAAGTGGCTGGTAAATAAGCAGTTCACATCCCAGCAAGGTCTGTTGCCATGGTCGCTGTGACAGGGTGGAGGTGAGGCCAAGACAAAGAGGTCACAGCTCTCATGGATGCAACCGCTGGCCCTTTGCCCGGAGGACTTGTACTTGTCAATACAGTAGTCAAGCCAACCACTGGCCAGATGTGTGTAAGAGTCACCAATCTGAAGGATGAAGATCTTTGCAGGGTGTCAAGTGAGAAATGTTACTCTGAAAATAGGAAAATAGGAATGATGGTAGGTGGAAAATAGGAAAAAAATAGGAATTCTAGCCCCAAAATAGGAAAAAAATAGGAAATTTTCTTCGAGTTCTATCCATTTAACACTCTCAGCAACAACTGTTCCCGAGTATTACTTAACAGACATAATGATATACATGTTCAATATATTCACACAAGTATGTTGGCATTACCGTATAAGGAAAAACAACTGTTGTCACTCATGTAACCAAGCGCAACTCATCCTACAACATTACTAGATTTGAAATTTTCATGAGATATTTGACCCTCCACGGGAAAATGTACACTAGCGCTAATCCGTTAAACGGGCAAAAACTAACGGATGGCTAACGAGCCCCTCCCAGGGGTTTTAGGGAGCAGGGGAGCATGGGCATTTATTTTTAGGGATATCGGGAGATCGTCAAATTATTTTCAGGGATTAAGGGAGCCTGGCTTTAGATTTTGGGGATCAAGGGAGATCAAGGGAACTCTGATTTTTCGATTTTTTTGCTCTGTTCCGGGACTGTTTACCTGTAGAAAAGCAGAGACTGATAAATGTTTTAGCAGTCTCAGTATTTATAAAGATAATTTCCATGAGGGGCAACTTACGTCACTTACCAGGGCCATCAGGTCCCTTTGTGTCATGCAATGCATCATGGGAAAGTTGAAGCACATGGCAAGGCATCCTCAAGATGGCGGCCAAGAATGGAGACAATGGAGTTGTTAATGAGGACAATAAGAGAGTTGCCATCCGAGAACCTACTACAATAGTGCCAGTTACGGCAGCTATTTACCACAGTGGTCAAGAGAAACCAACAGAAAGATGGAGCCTCGAGCTTGGGCTTACCTTGTCCGAAGATAAGCACCTATCTATGATAATTTTTAAGGGTCAGACAGAATGCAACCTAAATACCTTAACACCCTATATCTATATTTTCCTCTAGATACACTTATATATTTAAATAAACGACTTTTTTCTCTATTTTTTAAAATGCCGCCTAGTATTTAATTGCCCGTGGGGGGAAATCTCTATTCCTCATAAGCTCGGCTTCCTGGAGATTTCCCCGCCACAGTCACTCCTCTTAAGTAATGTACAAATTTTAAATTTAATGTTAATTAACCTGTTTATTATCGTTTTTATTCTGCTTGTAATTCATTGTGTGTGGCAAATAAAAAAATAAATAAGTAAATAAATAATAAAGCGCCTGGAGAAAGGCTACGGGGTTAAGAACAAGACCAGCGCTCTTGGCATTAGAAAATTTAACATCCAATTGTCAGTCAAAGACTTCACCCCGAAGCTACCTGCGTGGCCAAAGGGCAGGATCTTCGCAATTGATTGTCAAGAGCAATGGGAGAATTGCCTTCCGAAGGATCTTGGTCTTCAGCGAGAACTTATAGGTAGGTGATCATAGGTAAATAATTCATTTACCATATCTACATTATTAGACTATGAGCCGACGCAAATCGTCATGTAAAACCTGTCATCTAGAAGTAAATTATATATTTATCGCTACAAAAGGTAAAATGGGGATTTGTTGGTATTATAAATATATATTTTTTAGTAGAAAATGCGTTGCATATCGACCGTATCAATTTATTTCACTGAACTTTGCACTGGACACTCGAGCTCAGGCCCCGGTTGTTCAAACGGTGGATAACGCTATCCACCGGATAAATCACTATCCAGTGGCTAGCGTAGTTTCTATTGCCAGCACTTATCCACTGGATAGCGATTTATCCGCTGGATAGCGTTATCCATCCTTTGAACAACCGGGGCCTGATTGGCAAAGGATTAGTTATGGAATATGCATGTGATGTTGTTAGAGTCTTAGGTTATAATCAAGCATTGACTACTTTATGGGTCCTTTATGACACAAGAGAACTTAATAACGGCCAATAACTATTGTCAACAAAAGGAGCTTTGGCCGCTAGTTACTTGAATGTAAATAATAAAACCGCACCAAAGGCCTAACAATACAATAAATAATATTTTAATGCAGTCGAATTTTTGGCGTAACATTTGTGCCTCAGAGATCCTGTCTATGGTACAGTGCTCTATTCAATCACAATTATCAATTATCTTTGATGGTTTTCTTGACTTGTATTTATTTCAGTGAAGATATTTGAGGTTGAAATAACCAATGTTCATGAAGTACTCTTGAGACAAACAAACACTACCAGAAGTGATCAGGCATGCTCAAGTAAAGGCATTAACGAATCCTGAGTGAATCCTGCAACAGTTGAGTCAGTTGATGCATTTGCATCTGTTTGGAGAAACATTTGGACTTCATTCAAAGAAAGGCACCTCCGTTACTGTCAAGATCTCAGAAGCAATTGAGAGACTAGATCGAGTCTATCGCTTTGACAAAGAATGTGTTGATGCGGTCATGGATTTGACAGATACCACAGCTGTAACACAAGGCCCCCAAGGAACGGTTTCATCTGTTGTTATGGATGATGAGAGAAGAATACTGAAGTCCCTTCGCGATATTGACAATGATATCCTAGATCGCTTTGATCCAGGACTCGCTGACAAATTCAACATCAAAAGTGTCCTGACGCTTGTTGAAAATACTTTCTCGGAAATGAGAAGTGGTGCTACTGACATGCCCATGCAACTCGAGTTTGATTATCGATTTAGTAGGGCCATCAAAGAGAGGTTAAAGAGGCAGTGCTATACACCATTTGCTTACTTCACAGCTCCAAAGTCCTTCTATCCGCACACCTTCACGTCAACGGATTACAAGGACCTTCGTAAGCTACGCCCACCAAAGTCTCGAAAGCTCTGCACGACAGGTCAATGAGATGAGAAACTGGAGGGCGATGCATGGTCAGAGTGTCCCCCAGAAAACAGTGCGCAACATGACCACAAAGGACAACCCAGGCACCCTTCCAATCAATCTCTATGCAGCTGACTCTCCCCCTGTTGAGCCATTGGATTTCTCAGCGCTAAGTCAGGCGCCAGCTGTTCCAACGCCACAAAGGGACAGACCAGTAACGTTATATGAGCAAGGCCAGATTGTCTGTGTACGAGGTCACTCATGTGCCTTGTTCGTTATAGCCTCCCTTCAAGAGGATACACTCGTTGGCGCAAAGAGGGTGAGAGCTAAAGTGTACAATCAGGATCCATTTAATGCCATAATTTTCACAGAAGATACAGAGAAATATGTTGAAGTGAACAATATTATGTGCGTTATATCAAATTATAAGTCAAGCAATGACATATTAGAACTGGAGGAGGGAGATCTCATCCTCCTTCTTGACCAACTACAAAATACAAACGAACTTGTCACTGTCACGGAGGCAGCTGAGTTGTCTGCTGAAACGGAAACCACTTATGAACTACAGAGCGAGCAAGCGCGGACTAGGAGGACAAGGGGGAGGAAAAGGAGATTTGAAGAAGACTTCTACTATGAATAGGAAAGAAAAGTACACAAACCTTGACAATGAGAATTGGAGGACTAAGTGGGCTGTTTTGCAGTGCGTATATATACAGTGTGGACACGTTTCTAGGCCATTGCACCTGGATCCCCTACTCTTGCGAAGTACGACCTTACTGTCTCTCCCGAAAGACTAATCAACACAGTACAACTAAGTTCCACCCCCAAAATAGAGGTAATCTTTATTTAGCACTGGTAATGGGGAGCAATTCAAAATAATTTTAGGGATCAAGGGAGCAAAACGATATTTTTTGGGATCATGGGAGCATGGAGAAAAAACATTTTGGGGAGCTTTCGAATTTATTAACGGGGATCAAGGGAGCAACTATAGGAAAACCTGGGGATCAAGGGAGCGTATACCCCCCCCCCCCCCTGGGAGGGGCTCACTAACGGATAGCTAACGGCCAATGAAGCTTTCTAACGGCTTACCGCTAACGGCTAACGGATAGCCGCTAACGGCTAACGGCTTACAATTAATGGCTAACGGATAGCCGCTTACGGCTAACGGATTACAACTAACGGCTAACAGATGGTCCCTAACGGCTAACGGTTCAATGAATAACTGAGAGCAGGAAGGCTTATTAGACCTAGCGACTCAGTTTCAATAGCATCCGTGAAGATGTTTTTATGACTTCAGAACTCATGTTCGGCAATCAAATGGTAAATCTAAGGATCCGACACCAGGCTGTGATGAAGGGCTGTTACGGTTTACACTATCACATCATCAATATAAAAGTCCAAGCAATAGTTCTGGACTCGAAATTACGATAGCTACATGACTTGTACAGTCGCCTGTGGGAGTAAAGCTTCTTTCTTTGCGACCAAAAATTCGGGTCTAGTCGCCACTTTGGCGACTGTTTTTGTGTGGTAAACAAAAGACTAAAAGTGAGATACAATTTCTTAAGACTCGTTTTTGTTTTGCTACAAAATTAATTGATCAAAATCATGTTTACCTTCAAATGTTAGCTTTTAATTACCTTCAAATCAATACCGATCGCGAACTCGAGAAAACAAGTCATTATTGCAGTTTCTTCACGGCGATCGTGAGCACAATATTAATTTTGTTTGAAAGGCCGCTGAATGTAGAAGCATTCTGTTGTCGGGACTGCCGTTCCTTTCGACGCACATGCTTTCTTTCATCCGCAATGAATTATTTATCTGTAGGGAAAGAAACACGGAACGATTTTCGTAATTTGCTGCTGTCCAGTAAATGCCAGGAAGCAAGATCGTTGTTGGAGAGCAAGAAACAAGAGTTTCAAGATGGCGTCGCACATCGGTCGCTCCTGCCCTATTTCCGCTTTTCTTTATAATTATTTACCTCAGTTTCACTCATTTGGCTCAAGCTGAACTAACGTTTAACAGGCCAGTGTTCTGGAACAAGGTGCTGTATGTTCTGAAAGCTCTTTAAGTCCCAAGGTTTTTTTCTTTGTTGTGTTTTCATGTTTTAAGTCGTTGGCAAGTTGTTCCGTCTGGCCCGTCCGACAACGTTATTCTTCGATAGATTTCTACTGATTTCCACTATCTCGATTGCTTGACGAATAATAATGCCTCTGAGAGAACTTTATTGTAATCTGCAAACTGGTCTGCTAAAGGCTCCCAGGGCTGTTGCTGATAACTAACTCATGTGCAAACGACTCTAACACTGTCTTTACTGCTGTCTTCTAACGGTTCTACTAACGGCTCTAACAGTTTGCTGCTAACGTCTAACACGTGGGCTAACGGCTCTAACGCTTTGTTGTTATCTTCTAACGGTTCTACAAACAGCTCTAACGATTTGCTGCTAGCGTCCAACGCTTGGGCTAACGGCTCTAATGCTTTCAAGAGATCTTTCTAACGGATGATTAACGGATGGCTAACAGATGACTAACGCTATTGTCCGTTTAACAGATAAGCGTTAGTGTACGTTTCCCGTGGAGGATCACATATTTCACAACTGAAACAGATGCAAAACCGGCCTGTAAAACTGTGCGAACAATAAGGGGCCAGAAATTATAATTTTTTTTACAACCAATGGCAAAGTTCGCCATGGCCAAATGTATGTCTTTCTTACAATAACTTCAAAAAAAGACCTTAAAATAACCAAAACTTATAATCTTTTAACTCTTTTAACAGATTGGATGACTTTAGTTGGTTTGCCCTTTTTGGGGGCAACATTTGTCATTGATGACATTGCTTTTTCTAAGAGTCTGTGCTGCTTGTCTCTCAACAGTTTTCTCTTTTTTCCAATTTTCTCCAAGCTTTGCATTGCTTGGTCTCGCTTGTTCTTAGCAGTGTCAAGCCTCATTGTGGCTACATTAACACTCTGTTTATTGACGGCATTGCTTGGTCTCGCTTGTTCTTAGCAGTGTCAAGCCTCATTGTGGCTACATTAACACTCTGTTTATTGACGGCATTGCTTGGTCTCGCTTGTTCTTAGCAGTGTCAAGCCTCATTGTGGCTACATTAACACTCTGTTTATTGACGGTTTTTGCTGATAGGGCATCATGGAGTTTTGATGTTGTATCACTAAGTAATTCATTGGCAGCTTTCAATTCTGCTTTTACTGTTTCTTCCTCGTCCATCAGAGTGTCCTCACTCTCTAGTAGGGACTGTTTGGATTTAGCCTTCCGTATGCTTTCAGCTTCCTTCTTAGTAGTAGGAAATAGCAAGGAGTGACAGGCCTGCACAACTTCTAACAATGGAAACTTTTTTACGATGTAATATCTGACCCCTTTAGAGTTTTCCTCTTACGAGTATGTCTTTTAAGGATTTTCCTCTTTTATACGATATTAGTGGTGGCTCTTTGAAAATTTGCCATAGATAAGGCTGATTTTGTATCAAGTGCCATTTCTCCATTAAAACATTTTTGAGGTTGGGCACTGATGGTTATATTGTGTTACAAAAGGCAGGCGTTCTTTCTGCCTTTCATTTTTCTGCCGTAGCACCAATTCCCTTTCTGTGAATTTGACATCTGAAAGGAGTGTCTCGATCAGATGTTTTGGATAACCTCTAGCAAGGAGATGTCATTTTAATTTGTAAATGTTCTCTTCAAATGTTGTTCTTGAAGAGTTAGTTTGTAAAAGTCTTAGAGCTTCGCCCTTCACGAATCCCTTTTTGACACCCGATGGTTGGCTAGAGGAAAAATGAGTGTATTGAAAGGTTTCAGTTGGCTTAAAGTATGTTTTTATATCCAGGATGGAATGGTCTCTGAAATGTTTGCCTTTGTATACAACTGTATCCAGAAATGTAATCTCAGTATTTGAAATTTCAGCTGTAAATTTGATTGTAGGGTGATGTGAGTTTGCTTGTTTGATGAACTTGTCTATATCACGTTTGCTGACATCCCACAAAGAAAAAATATCGTCAATATATCGTTTCCAGATTGTGGATTTTGTGACGCTATTGCTGAGAATCTGTGTTTCAATATTGGCCATAAAAATATTTGCAAAAGTAATGGCCATTTTGGTACCCATTGCGGTACCGTGGATTTGTAGATAGTTCTTACCGCTGAATTGGAAAGAATTCTCTTTAAGTATCAGGCTTAGCATTTCTTTGAGATATTGCGTGGGGATAGGAGGGTTATCAAACTGGTCTTTTTGGCGTAAAAGGTTTTAGCTTTTTTGTAGAATATGTCAGTTTTAGTGATAATTTTATTTCAACTACTCGAAATGTTTCTGAGCAGTAAGTAAAAAATAGGAAAAAATAGGAAAATCTCGAAAAAGTAGGAGAAAGTAGGAAGCAAGTCAAAAAATAGGAAAAATAGGAAAAAATAGGAACTTGACACCCTGTCTTTGGTTGAAGCCAAGAACTCGCATTGGCGTATTCCAGGCGGCTGAGCATGTCTACAATCCAGCCAGAAAGGTGGAAATATCGAGAACCTCCGTCAACGAGGCAGAGATTCCTCTCCAAAGCAGGAGCGGGAAAACAGAGTCTGCCACACCTAGCAAGTGCCCCATAGACCTAGCAGGTGCAGATTGTTCCCCAGATGAAAAAGAAGAGTTGACACGTCTCCTCTTTAAGCACAAGGATGTGTTTGTCCAAGATGGTGACGCGCTCGGATACACAGAGACATAAAAGCACACAATCCCCACCACTGATGACATCCCAGTCTCCCAACCTTTCAGAAGAATTCCACCGACGCAGTACCAAGAGGTCAAGGACCACATCCAGAAACTGTTGGAAGAGGATATCATTAAGAAAGCGTCACCAGTCATCATAATCAGAAAGAAGGACAGGTCCCTGAGGCTGTGTGTTGATTATCGCAAGCTCAATGCCAAGACTGTGAAGGACGCCTTCCCACTGCCATGAATTGAAGAGAGCCTTGACGCAGTTGGAAACGCTAAATGGTTCAGCACACTTAACCTTGCAAGTGGATTGAACCAAGTGGCAATGGATGATGGTGATGGACCAAAGACTGCTTTTATCACATCATTTGGTCTCTATGAGTATAATCGCATGCCTTTTGGACTAACTACCTACAAAATGCTTTTCCAGATCCTGTTGGTATATTTGGACAATATAATCATATTTCCGCAAACCTTTAAGGAACACTTGGAGAGGCTTGACAGAGGCCTTACCCACCTAAAGGAACATGGTTTAAGGCTCAAGCCATCAAAGTGTTGCTTCCTGAGAAAGATGGTGACCTATGTTGGACATGAACTGTCGGCCAATGGGGTGTCACCAGACCCTGAGAAGATAGTTGCCATAGCGGAATGGAGAGTCCCAACCACCCTGAAGGAGCTGCGTTCATTTCTGGGGTTTGCTGGATACTACCGACACTTCATTGAGGGATTTGCCAAGATAGCTGGGCCACTCCACGAGCTGGTGAACGCCTGTCTGCACGAACTCAAGACAAACAAGCGGCTCTCCTCGTCATTCACCGACAGATGGAGCACAAAGTGTCAGACCGCTTTTGACAATCCCAGAGAGAGGCTCACGACAGCACCAGTTCTCGGATTTCCCAGACTTTAGCAGAGCCTTTCGTTTGGAGACAGAGCTTTTGTTTACTGTATATTGGGTGCACAAGTTAACACTAGAAACTCGATTTATGGTAATGGTGGTGGAGCAATCGAGACACAACAATAATTCTTAGCTTTATTTGAAAGTAGTGTGATTGAGAATGACATTTCTAGCTCTATCCAAAGATATCAATTAGCTGTACAAGAAGCGAAATTACGGCTTGATTTAGCTATTGCTCCTGGTTTGTGGTTGATGCCAAGTAATATGATCATAAATACAGAGAGCGTGGTTGGATATAATAACAAACTTATGAAAGCAACTGGTGATATGAAATTTGGGGTGAATAATTCGCTAAACACGGAATCAAAACCGGTTGGAATAAGTCATAACATGGGATCTTCAAAGTTAAAGTTACCTCATTCAATAGTTGAGACAAATCCGAAACCAAAAATCCCTCCAACGCAAAATGAAAAGCCGGTCAAAGGCCAAGACCCGCGACGCGGAAAGTCGGACGTGACCACGCAACATGAAACCAATGCACGAAGCGAGCATGAAGTGCGTATATTAACATTTATAATTATCAGCGGAGGGTTAGCGTGGTATCTATTTCGGTAAATTTCACGTGATTATCATTGTTTTTGGATTAGTGTTCACGTGTAGAACAATAGATTGCATACTTTTGCGACATAGCAACAAGCAAAATGTAAAGTGGATTTGAAATCGAAAAGTAGATTTTATGTTTACTTTTAAAAGGTCGGTTTCTAACGTCGCTCAGGAATGTGATTACGTCAATGCAAATTTTGTTATATAACACGTGTAAGTGTTATATAACATTAATTATCTTTCTTTTCTTTACAAAATCCTTTCCATAAAAAATGTTCTTTATAATTGTCGTGTCTGTTAAATTTATGATGACATTTGGAACATACCCAGAGACTTTTTAATACTTCGATATCCTTGATGAAGAAGAAGTGCTCGTTATAATAACCCATATTCACAATTGGTAATTCATTTTCGTTCTCGTCTTTACCATGCGCCAATACCCACTCATCTTCATCATTTAGTTCAAATACCCTAAAGTTAACACAATACATTTTTGAGACCTCATCAATTTCAATAAAACTTGTTTTTCCTACCTCCCTAACTTTCAGTTTTGGATTGTCAAAAAAAAAACGGGCTAGTCTTAACGATTTTCTAGTAATATCTTTTGCAGGTCTTGATTCTTTATTCCTATTACCGCAATAAATTTGAAGACATCTCCAAAAACTTAAATTATCATAATACCCATCAACCGAGTAAATACATTTCTTATTTTTCAACCAGGCTGGTAATTTTTTACAAACAATTAAATTCTCCATTTTTATATAATTTAGGTTTATTCTTTTAAATAGGTTTTATGAATTTTTAGAAAAATCATTTTTATAAAATCGGCGTATTTTTAAAAAAAGAGAAATAAAATTGGTCCAATAAAAAAATCGGCACATTTTCAAAAAAAGGTTCAATAAAATGACTCAAAAAATGACTCAAAAAATGACGGACAATTGAGCCTTAGCTGAGCCTTGACTAAGTCTTGACAGAAAGACTGAAAAATGACAGAAAAGGGGACAATAACTACTTTCACCTACTACTGTTAGGAAAAATGCATAATGCTAAATTCATCGGTGTGGTCACAATCATGAATCACATACTCCCTATCCTCAACAGACTGAGCTGTACATTCCAGCAAGGAAAGGTTTCTTTCGCACACATTCACCCAGCACTTAAGAAGTGTGTTGATGACCTGAACAAGATTTTGCAGACAGAAGTTCCTATCAATGAGTTCCAAAGTGATCTTTCTCCAAATGCCAGACTTAGACGAGCTGAGCTTACTCTCTCTGACAGAAATAAGCAGTTTCTCAGAAATTTCCTGGCTAAGTATGTCAGTTGGCTGAAAGAGAGCATTAAGAATAGATTCCCTACCCTTCCACTCCTTTCTGCATATAGCATATTCAATCCAGCGCATGTTCCAGAAAGGGATGACCCAGAATTTTCTGAGTATGACAGTGCAAATGGGAAGCTTTTGGCCCAGCAGTACTTTGACATGGAAACTGACAGAAAGCAGTTTTTAAACGAGTGGCAAGTTCTGAAGTACCACCTGGTCAAGTGGAAAAAAAAGTTGCCAGACGAAGTAAGAAAGCGCCCTGGTGGAAATGACCCCACTTAAACACCAACTGACTGGTGCCTCAAGAAGTTGCTGCAGTTAAAGGATTTGGCACCATTCAATCTTCCCCTGGTTGCCAAGGTGGCAAAAACGGTGGTCTCCCTTCCAGTGTCAAATGCATGGCCTGAGAGGGGAGCAAGTGTCTTGAAACTTCTCAAAACCAAACTCCGCAGTAGAATGCACAACAAAATGCTTAACACCTTTCTCCACATTTTGATCAATGGCCCAGCAGTAGGGAGCAAGCAATTTGAAGATCTTATTGATTTGGCTCTCTCATCCTGGTTGGCAGCTAAACCTCATCGCAAGTGCCCTCCAAAGATTTTCAACACAGCAGCACCACCTCTGGCTGGTCCAAGATCTGCAAATGAGAATGTTCCTGTGGTAATTGTACCTGATGCTGGTGTACAGGCAACTGATAATGACATCCAGTTATTCCATTCTGTTACAGATGAAGTAGAGGAAACTTCCAAAGCCTTAGAGCTGCCAGATTTGGATGCTGAAGATTCTGATTATGGCTCTGACTTTGAGTTAAAGTTAACGTATAACTGTAAGAAGAACGGAGGCTCTGAGAACAACAGCACAGTTCTGATGTAGTTATAGTGGTGTAGTGGAATAAACAAGTTCTATTTACCATAATTAGGTTATGTATGAGTGATGACAAGACAAAGATTTCTTTACCAGATTGCAGGAAAATGCACTCCTGGGAGACTTAAGTTTAAAAATTCTCCTAGCACTTTGGCCTTTCCACACTCACTTTTTCAGACTACCCGCCTAATCCCAAGGCAGTGCCCTTCTACCTCAACCATTAATGAAAAACCTGAGATGAGAACATAATTGAATTGAATGAGACAAAGTACTTGATTGTTTATGGTATTTTTGTCACAGGCTTCACAATCATTTACTGTATATATGTATTTTAATTTAATCATACAGAATAACGAAAAGAAACCCTAATTAATTAAATTAACATTAATTCATTTATTCTTTATCACAGGGTGGTTCCATTAAATGTTAACAAAGAAGCTGTGACTCTGCCCACCACAGACTTAAAGGAAGGGAAAATGGTGAAGGCCAATGGAGACACTTTTAGAACTGCTTGGTTAAATGATGATAAATTAGAAGTAAAATTCATAATTTCAAGCTAACGAAATGCGCGAATTTCGTTCTTTGTTTTCCCGAACTTTCGCGAAAAACTTCGTTGCGAACTTCGCGACATTTCACGACATTTCGCGCGAACTTTCGCTGGAACAAAGAACGATATTTTCTAGAACCTTCGCTGCCTCAACGATAATTCGTGAAATTTCGCTAGCTAAGACAATAAATTTCGCTAGACTCTCAACGATAGTTCGCTTCTCCACGTGCAGACTCCGCTACGGGATCGATTGTTCGACTGGTCATGTAACATACACGAAAGATATCTCTGTTTTGTTCGCAATTGCACGCCAAATTTAAGTAAAAATGGTACGTACTGATCATTAAGCGAATAAAGCACGCAACTAACACATATAAAGGGTACTCACGTGGCATTTGTGAAGGGTTTTTAGGCAAGTTCGCTGGCTTGGCTCGATTTGACATACAGTGCTGTCGATGTATACATATAACTTACCATTTTTTACGAAGTAAGCAAGACAAAACATCAGCAATTTTCTGTTAAATCCACTAAAGCAAACTGACAACATGGATCCGATTTGAAGGTTTACCATAAACGCTTAAGGGACGATAACAATTCGACAATGGTTGAGTCGATGCCGATCGCTCGTACAGTTGACCACGTTCACGTTTTCTTCGTGGACTAACAAGGTAAGTTTTAAAGAACATTTTATGATGTAATTATGAATTTATATCTGTAAACACGCTTTGTCCGTGTTTCAGGCCTGCACAAGAGAACGATCGAGAGAGAAGATTCACATTTACATCATAGCGAACTTTGCTCGAAAAGACTCGAATCTTCGCACGAAAGTTTGCGAATTATCGCTTGAAAGTTCGCGCCGAATTACCGCACACAGCGAAAAACTGCCGGAAAGTTAACGCATATCGAAACAATAGACGTCGCGGAAATGTCGCGAATTGTCGAAGAGATTTCGTTTCAAGCGAAATTTCCTCGAAAAGCCACGAAAAGCGCGAATTTCGTCGAAATTCGTTTGCATTACTTTTTCACAATACTGTACAATTACAATTAGACTATCCACTAAAATTGATCAGGTAACTTTTGTTTCTAAATAGCATTTTAAAGTGACGTTTTTAAGTCATGAACATATTACCAGAAAATCATATATAACATAGCAATCGGCAACAACTTCAAAATGGTAATGACTATTACATATAATTTGCCACATTTGATTATCAACATGCTTACATGTATGGCCATTTTCTATGATTTTGTCCAAAAAGTTACTATAAACTTGTTTCAGTTTTGCATCTTCTGAGTTTTCAATCAATAAAATTGTTAATACATGAGCAAAATGGACCTTTTCTTATGATTTAGTCAATCCCACCAGATTTCCAGCCTTCCCACTTTTTTAAACAGGTTAATTTGACATCAGCTAAGATCCAAATCTCATTTGGTAAGCAGTGCCTCAAAGATTAAGTTGCTATCTGAGTTTGAGTGCTGAAGATATTACATAATAAAATATCTCACTTTGTGGATAAAGTGCCATTATCATTGCAGTACAGGTTCCCATTCCAAAAACGAAGGTTTGGTCATTAGGATTACTGATCATACCTACAGAAACCACTCATTCAAAAAGTAAAAACCCATAAGAGTCAATTAATGGGCCGTGCCTCCTCCTGGTTCTGTTCATACACAAACCCATAGCAAGGGTAGAATAACTGGCAGGCAAAAAATTTGGCCTGGTGAAAATTCACCCTTTCCGGCCAAAAAAGAAACTTTCAAGAGTTAAAGATGTCACAACGGAAACGCCAACACCAAGCGGTAGGGGTACTAAAACTTCAAACTTCAAATTCCGCATCACATTTGTCACACTTTTAGGTATATTTCTTTTCCATACCTGTATGGCTAAGGCATGTCATTTCCAAATATTTGCGCTGTATGGATATTATGCCTTAAATATTTTTCTCTTTACCCTTTTTAAAAGTTTCCTATTGAAGGTAGAGGTCAGAAGACTCAATGCTTAATGTGTGAATTTGTTTCAACTATACAAGTCTTGTTCAATTGCTTTTCAACTCATGCGTCCCTCCTCCCTGCCCTTCCTCTTGTAGGCCTGTTACCAGCCTGATACACCAAGCTTTGTAATTAATTTAACCATTTTTTTGCTGATTTCATTGCCATAAGCAACAGCGAATGATGGCCCTCTGTTTGATAGGCAACCTGGCCCAAAAGCAGGTGTCACACAAGTTAAGCAAATTTCCAATTTACAGGCGACTTGATGGGCAAAAACGAGACAAGATGCCATGACAGTTGAAAGCTAATACTATAACTCAGTTATGAAAATGCCCAGCATCTCATCATCTAAATGCTATAAAAACTATCAAGTCTTTTCAAAGCACTGTTGATGCTTATGTTGTTCCTGTCTGAAAACTGTAAGGCCGGGTTAATAATCCCTCCTTCATCGATTTATTTGATGATAAACAGGAAAACAGTTAGCTTGTTATCATTGTCATTTGTGCAGTATTTTAGTTTTTTTGTATCACTTGTAAATATGTTTTCCTATAGAAAAGAAAACGAAAAACAAATAATAATAATAATAATAATAATCAACGACTGAGAAGATATCGTATGTGGAATTGTTAATCTGAGTTCTCTTTCTCTGGCTTGTAGATTGGTCAATTCCAACTTTGGCCCAAGGTCTGTCTGGTACTTCATGTGAGATTAGCGTTTCTTTAGGCTGTTTCTTGTAAAAGGCTCTACAAACATCGCGCGTCTCAATGAACTGCTGGATCTCAATAGTCATGCCCGGCCAGTAGATGCATTCTCTCGCTCGAGAAAGGCTGCTGACAACACCAGAGTGCGCATAATGAAGACGACACATCAAGTCTCGACGCAGCGATTCTGGAACCACTATTCTCTCTCCCCTGACAACCACATCCTCGTCAACACTCATTTCATTGGTGCCGCCTACCCTTCAGGCTTTGCACAGCCCCAGAGGAGTTTCAGCGAAGATTGAACCACGCCTTAGAGGGCTTAAAGGGCGTCCACACCATTCATGATAACATCTTGATTTTTGGTGAAGGCTCCACAGTAGATGAAGTTTTAGTAGATCATGATCGAAACCTGCGTTCGCTAATGTAGCGACGCCGTGAGCAGAATATCAAGCTGAACAAGGCCAAAGTGAAACAGCGATGTAAAGAAGTTACTTTCATTGGTCATGTGATCTTGAAGGACGGTCTTCAAGCAGATCCAGCAAAGATCAAGGCTGTCTTGGAGATGCCAACCCCAACTGATGTGGCCAGTGTACGCAGATTCATTGGATTTACAGATTACCCAAGCAAGTTTCTGCCTCGCCTCAGTGATGTTTGTGAGCCACTGCAGAAACTCACACTCCTTGAAGTAGAATGGTTCTGGACTGACCTTCACAATAATGCAACCGAACAAGTGAAACAGCTTGTCGTCACCAACGCTCCAGTTCTCAAGTATTTTGACTTGACAGAGGGCGTCACCCTACAATGCAATGCGTCAGAAAAGGGGCTTGGAGCAGTTCTGTTGCAAGACGACCTGCCTATCACGTACACAAGCCGCACGTTGACGGATCCTGAAACTCGCTAAGCCCTGATCGAGAAGGAGCTCCTTGCAGTCGTTTATGGACTGGAGAAATCCCACTCCTGACACCGTGTTTCAGCAGGTAGTTGATAACCTACAACTGACAAAATCCTTTATTTTTTTGAAAGCTTGTTCTTTTTATATACATCCTAATGAGGCTAACATGCACACTAGTACCCAGGCTGGCAAACCCAGCCTACCATACATAACACAAGGGAAATATGATAGAATGTGAATCTGTTGTAAGTGAACTTTAAGCCAGGACTGCGTAGCTGTCAATGAATAAGTGAATTTTTTTTCCTTGTATTTAGCTTGTATAAACTACTGCAAGTTTGCTACAAGTTGCGCCAAAATAACTGCCCCTACTCCCCTTGCATCACTTTCGGCACTTCGACGGTAACCTGACATTAGAGGTTTCACCATTTCATGTACAGTGATGGAAGAATTTGGGAAATGAGATACACAGTGTGGATGAGGCCCAACTCAAATTAAACAACAGAAATTACGAGCATGGTGAGAAATGGCTATCTCCTGAAGATTCTCAAAATATTGAAATCTCCTTGCCATTGCCTTACATTTGTAAAGTAGAATGGTTTGAGATAAGTATTACACATTTACAAAAAGCCAGATGCAGCCAAATTGCAGTGTTTATTCAGGAAGGTGGTACTCATTCTGGAGCGGGAGTTGTTGAAAAATTTGTTATTTGCAAATAATAAAGGGAAGTTATGTATGGTAGGCTAGGTTTGCCAGCATGTGTACTAGCGTGCATGTTAGCCTCGTTATGATGTATATAACAAGAACAAGCTTTCAAAAAAATAAAGGATTTTGTCAGTTGTAGGTTATCAACCGCTTGCTGAAACACCTTGTGTTGTAGTCTACTTTGGGGTGACATTAGCACAGGAATTTGAATACACCTACACTTGAATTCAGTTATTCATTTATTCGTTTTGTGTCTGTCTGTCTGTCTGTTTGCCTTTTTGTTCGTTTATTTACTTCTTTGTTTATTTATTTATAAGAGCGAGGATGGTCATGTCAGAAAAGCCCAAGTGGAGATGTTCAGAGAGGGGAAAAAACATTTCTACATCCGATCAAGGAGCTGGTCTTACTCGTGCCTGCCCCAGCTGACAATCATCTACCCTGTCCTCAGACAAGTACCCCGTGTCACGCCCAATCAGAACGGAAGGGAAAAACTTTAATGGAGCAAGGATTAGAAATCCTTGGGAGAGGAGTGTAAAGTTCCAGACACAAACAATGACTTTTTTTGTAGTACCAAGTAACCTTTTGTTTGTTCCTGTTTGTGCCTTTGTTTTCTTCTTTTGTATGACTACCGGATATCCGTTCCTTTCAGCTAGCCGCTCAGAACTTTCTTTGTTTTTTTTATTTAGTTTACGTCAAAAGCATGTTATTACCATTTTCCCAAGAACACATTAGTCTGCTGCAAGGAGTTACTCAAACCGTAAGGAGTTTCATTAAGTAGTTGGAGTTTTTAGTTTTGTCTAAGTAACGGAGCAACATATTCTTAATCCCGGAGTCAAGATCAGACCTAAGTCACGCTTACAATGTTTCCTGTATGTTTCATTTTGTCCTATGGTATTCCTTCCCTAGTTTTCCATTTCTTTAGCTCAAACAATCACTGTTTTTCTTTTAGTTTTTACCACGAGTGTTGTATATAAATGGATTAGCATGACCCTAATAAACGTGTTAAGTCTTGCTGATCATCTCTTACTTCACTGAGGTTGAACTGGTGAACTCCAGTACTCTACACCCTGTGTTTGCGGTACTGGCAACGCAACGGTGCCGTTTCTGCTATAAATGAAGACCTTTTAAGATTTCGTAACTGGTGCTTTGATAACTGTTTGTTAATGAACACGGAGATGACAAAATTAATCATATATGAAAGTAGACAAATGACAGAAAGAATTCTACAATTTGATCTCTCACTTTTGGGTAAAGAATTCCCACCTACTCAATCTGTTAAAGACCGTGGTGTGATTTTCAATGAAAACTGTAATGAACACGTTGTAAACACTGTTTCTTATTGTATGTCAGCATTGGGACAGATGAATCATGTGAAACACGTCTTCAAGAAAGATTTACGAATAACAACTATAAATGCCTTAGTTTTTTGTAGATTGTATTATTGTTCTTCGGTTTGGTCTAGTACTACTGATACAAGTACTAAGAAGTTGCAGAATGCTGCCTGCATAGTTAGCAATACTAAGAAATACGATCATGTATCTCCAGTTCTTAAGAGCCTAAGATGGCTCCCAGTAAGAACCAATTTATATTTTAGAGATGCAGTTATGGCATTTGAATGTATGACAGACATGGCCCCATAGTATCTTTTAACATGTCTGGTTGGGCGACTAGAAGTTTGCAACAATTAAATATTCCATTACTTAAAACTTAAGCAGGGTAGCGATCATTTTCTTATAAAATTGTTAATACATGAAACAATGTACAACCCAAAATTAAGCTCAGCCAATGTTTTAACAAATTTAGGGGCAATTTAACTCAGCATCTTTTAAAAGACCTTCTTCGATAGCTAGTTTTTAAGAGTGGATGTCTCTAAAAATCGAAGAAAAATAAAAAAATCGCGGACATGGTCAAAAATTCGTTTCGTCCCATTTTTTGTCTACAGGTAGCTATAGGTACTAGCTAAAGTGAAATGAGGTTAGTTTGTGTAAATATTCATTTTGACGGGAATAAACCGTTATGAATGGCATTATCGAAAATGAATGCGTGCGAGCTCGAAATTATGTAGTTTTCAGGCCGACCTTAGATGAACTAAAATGCGACAGCAGGAATTGCCTAGCTATAAATATATATAGTTGGCCTTCCCTTACCAAGACATACTGATATTTTTTGTATCGTGTCCTTCCTGGTGAAACCACGGGTTAATTACCAGAGGACGTCTTCGCCATTTTTAGTTCACGTCAAACCCAGCCTAATATATTGTGGCAAAAATGCATGTGGTAGTGTCTCCAAATTTTCAGCAATACTATCTCGAGGGCTTGTAAGGTAGGTCTTCAAATTTATCGTTTCATTTTTCTGGTATCTTCTACTGTTTCAATATACCAACCAACCAAACTTCAGTAAAATTGTAAATGGCGCCATATTGAAATGAACAAAATCAACATTTCAGTGACACAAGCAAACCATTGTTTGAGTCGCAGCCGCACTTAGCTTGTTACGTTTGCTTTGATATCAATAGTTCTATACCTTAGAAATCTTTTATAGGCCCTTATTATGCCGCTTGGAAGATACTTTCGACATACTGTCCTCTGCAAGTTGGTGTAAAGGGGGCCGACCGGCGCGCTCATTGAAGCCACTGAGCTGGTGATGAGTAAACTTTAAAAGTTACTTGTTGTCGTCATTGTCTATAGCGCGTCGCAGTCCAGTTTGGTTTAGTCGACTTTGATCCTAATTTTGGCTTTTTTGACGTCCCACACACAAAAGATCCCGTACAACACGGCAGGCACCGCTAGCGATTTGCACAAGTTCCTGTTTGCGTATCGACCGCGTGACATGTGATAATCTGTCACGTAACCAGCTGATGAACTAACAATACATTCTGCAACACAAATGAAATCTAAACAAATATATTGCCATAATGAACAAAAAAGATACAACAAAAGAAACAGACTTAACAAAATGTCGCAAATTTATAACGTACAGTGTAAATTTTATGGAACGAAAACAACGATTTAATTTTCCCACGGGAAACAAATGTAACCAGTTAATGAAAGTAAACAAAAAGCAAAAGTGTAGTAATCGTCGGTGAAAGGAATAAAGATAACGGTTGCTTAAACTCCAGCAGAAAAAAATGTCTTGTTCTTTCCTTGACATTGTTGGTGGCGTTTGTGGTGCAGAGGAACGCGCAAGGCATCCGTCCACTCAGACAGTGTCACTGTCATCGTGCAGCAAGGATATCAGAAACCACAAGAGTTTTTTACAGTTTTCAGGTGTTGAGACAGAGATAGAACTTATCTTAGCAAGAAGCGGGATTTTCGCGAAGCCCGTCAATTTTTCGGAAATGACTGTTTGCCCGTTACATCGATCAAGCCTTGGAATCGGATGGAGAAGAGCTAGTAGATTATGTTCTGTGCCCCAAGATGTCTCCGGTCACAAAAAGGAATTTGAAAAAGTACCCGCAGCAGAAAGGGGAATTAGTTTGCAGCAATCAATACACATTTTTGAGCTTACGAAATACCTCGTACCCGTCGGATCAGGTAAGCGACTACAATGTTTATTTTCACTTTATGCAAGGATAAACATCTGTATAGCTTCTCATTTCACGCAGGGTACTTGGCGGAAATCAGAGTTCGTATCCTTACTTCAAATCCCTTCACTGCCGCGTAAAATAACGTCAAGTTTAACAGCTAAATTATTTTCATGTGTCACGAGTTTTCAGGATTTTTGCAGATACTTTTACGTCGGAATCTTGAGCAAACACTGGCATTTACTCAGCATTTTCATCTTCTTCAAGACTTATTCAAAAGGGGAACAGTCGAATTGAAATATTTTACAGATATTAGAATTCCTTCCAACAATGCTCGGAAAAAAGAAAGGAACGTAAAAGACTGACTTATGACAAGGTAAAATACAGATTGCGTAATCAATTTGAGGTTTGTGGGGCTTTTTTTCTGGGCTGGGTTTGTTCTTTTGCCACATTCAGAGCTATTTGTTTAAGGGGGATGTGTAAAGTAGAAGAAAATAAATTAATTCTTTCTCTCCAAATATTAAAGGAATTTGTGTGCGATGTCGACAGTCCCTGGCAAAAACAGAAAATCAGTTGGAATCGCAGGATTTGGGTGCCACAGGAGGTGTGGAAAACATCGCAGAAGGTCTATCTGGTCTCAGCTTGGTGAGTTTCTTCAAAGTGTTAATGAAAGTGGAAAACCTCAACGCATTCTCCGAATTCTCCCTTCTCTGCCCTTTTCAGGGGTTCAACCCGCGCGGGAGAAGGGTATTTCCAGGATAACTTGCATGCGCATCCTCAAAATGCCGCCCTTGCAGCCGGTCAATGACTGGGCAAGACCATACATGGCACACTGAGAATTGGAAAAGAGTGCCCTGCGCGGATAGCCAATCACATCCCAGAATATTGCCAGATAATAAACGTTTTAAATTAATATATGGCTTCTAAAGTTTTTTCTAAATGCTCCAAATGGAAAATAATACTGAGTAGTAACTGGATAAAGATATCAGGACAGGATATCAGTCAATTAAATTAATTATCGAATATTACTTTCCAGCTCGCATGCGACTTGCGCTTTTATACACGACACCTCGCGCTTGCACACGGTTCATCTCATTTTGAAGCCATCCAAGGCAATGTGTTTTTCGTGTCAGGTTGATGACCAAGCGAGTGACTTTGATATTCCTGCCATTACTTGTCCTGTAACTGTTGGTGATGAATCACTGCCAGGAGGTTCCACATGCAGACGGCAGAGCCTTTTTTTTCCGCAAGAAGATTTCGAAGAGAGTGATGAAGGCTCCAGTCCAGACAACGAGTGCCAGGTGCAGCTTAATCGCTTCTTACAGCTTCGAGACGTCAGTCCAGTACGTCACACGTTATCAGTGCCGTGGAATACAGCGCACGAGCGTACTAAACGCAGATACCTACGGAAAGCTCAACAATGTATATCTGCAGTGCTTGATGTCCTGGCACCTGAAAATTCGCAAGAACTGTGGACGGAGCTTTGTGATCGTCATGCTGTAAGCAGAGAGAGTCAGGTTGTGGTCGTGGGCAGAAGTGAAAAAGAGACGGAGCTTCTTAGTGCATTTGCTGAGAGCTACTTGAACGCACAACATTGGAGCACCAGACGACAAATACTCTCTTTGATGGCAGATAAGTTATCCCTTAAGGAGATGAGAGAGTTTATTCCAACTGTTACTAGCTATCGCTACAACATTGCCAGACGCCACAGGCTGTTAAATGGAAGAGCTGCTCCTCTTCCAAACCAGGATAAAAAGAGAATGAGGATTGAACCTGTAAAATTAGAACATTTTGTTTCTTTCATAACGAGTCCACACGTAATTCAAGATGTTCCTTTTGGGGAAAAACTTCTGAAATTGTCAACTGGCGAGATCATAAAAACACCCAACGTGATCAGAACAATGATACCAGAGCGCATTGTCCAGCAGTATCAACAATACTGCTGTGAAACCAACTTTGAGCCTACGAGTAAGAGAACCCTACAAAGAGTTTTGACCGTGTGTTCTGCATCTGTTCGCAAGTCTCTGCAAGGAGTTGATAACTTTTCAGCACAAGGAGCGGAAGCATTTGATCATTTAGAGAAACTCGTAGACAAGCTTGTTGACTGTGGAAAGACTCAGCAATGGGCGAGGGAAATTAAGCAGCAACTTCGTTTGTCGAAGCAGTACCTTAAGGGCGACTACAAGGTGGGTGCATATTTTATAATTATGCGTTGCCTTTGCGGAAGTGATGTAGTAGACTTCTTACTATGATACGCCGCTACCTTTTTCTTTCTCTCCAAGTCCTTTTTATGATTAATTCATGAACAGACAAGAGTTTGAAATTTACCGTAATACGCTTACACACATGTATGCAACGCTGGGAATCGGTTAAGTAATGTTTTTGAAATGTCGATGCGCACGCGTTGCTTTGCAAATATGCACTGAATCACGGGATTGTTTTTTAATCCTTTTTTTTAGGTACATGCAGTGGAGTCCTCAGAGGTTCCCGATCACTGTCGAATTTATGCGTTAAGTGATCCAAGCAATGCAGAATTTCGGGGCTCCTGCGACCATCTCCACGCTGAGTCATGTGTGCAGTGCTACGAGTTAGAGGAAGTCATGCGTATCATAGAAGATGAGTGTTCAATTGCGCTCTCGTCAGCAGAAGATCAAGCTGACATGCTGCATACTATCAAACAAGCAAGGGATGATATCATTAGCTGGAAAGCCCATCAGCTACGTGCAGTCCACCAAGCTGAGGCAAAGCATTCAGTTTTAGCCAAACTCGACAGCCGATCGGTGCTGTTAGTCCAAGACTGGGCAATGAAATATATGCCCCGAAAATATCGAGAGGCACAGTCAGATTGGTTTGCGAAGCGAGGATTGCCATGGCACATTAGCGTTGCCATTAGACGGTCAGAGGGTTCTGAGCACTTTGAATCGCAGACACTTGTTCACGTGTTTCAAAGCTGCGCCCAAGACAGTGTGACTGTGGCTTCGATAATGCTTGACTGCCTCACTACCCTGAAAAAGGAAATTCCAGACCTGGAAATGGCTTATTACAAACAAGACAACGCTGGCTGTTATCACAGCGGAAATTCAATCATCTCTGCTAAGCTGGCCGGTGATGCTGTAGGAGTGGCTGTTGTAAGAAACGACTTCTCGGACCCTCAAGGTGGAAAGGGGATATGTGATCGCAAAGCAGCAACAATCAAAGGAGACGTTGGAAGGTACGTAAACGAAGGCAATGATGTCATCAACGCTTTACAGCTCAAAACAGCCATTGAATCTGGCCAAGGAACCACAAGAGTGAACGCAAGATATGTTGCTGCCAAGCCGTCAAGCACCTCTAATATTAAATGGGATGGCATAAGCTTACTCAACAATTTTGAGTACAATGAAACTGGTGTACGAGTGTGGAGAGCGTTCAATGTGGGTTCCGGTAAAGTAGTGCCATGGGCAAAGTTCGAAGGAGTCATGAAGCAGCCCGAAAAATTGGAAATCCTAGAACCCCCATCGCAGAATGTAAGTGGCGCACCGCCTTTCAAGATTGTGAGACATTGACATATCAAGAAAAGCTCTGTCAAAGCAGATTTCTCAACTGAAAACGAAAACCAAGATCGAGGCAGTATTGGTCAAAATAAGCTAGATGACATGCTTTTCCCGTGTCCAGAGGATGGATGTGTAAAAGCATACAGTCGCTTTGCAAACCTCCAGACACACCTAGATACTGGAAAACACCAAATGATGCTCGAACAGGAAACTCTCTACGATAGAGCTAAAAGAGAATATTCTTCCAAACTGACGGAGGGATGCAGTCGAATTCCAAGTGTTCAAGTTACTGTCCAAGCAAATGTTGACGACTTGCCGCCTCTTCCGATGGGTTGGGCCCTGAAGACTATTAAGAAAAAGGTGCGGTTTACAAAGAAACAGACTGAATTCTTAACTGACCAATTTCAAAAAGGGGAACAAAGTGGACGGAAAAGCGATCCACAGGAAGTTTCGAAAGCAATGAGCTTAGCAAGAGACCAAGCGGGGGAACGCCGATTTCAACCTGATGAAGTCCTTACGTCGCAGCAGATTAGTGGCTTCTTTAGCCGTCTTTCAGCAAGGAAGCAATTAGAAGTTACAGCCGCCGGTCACGAAGCAAAAGCTAGTGAAGTCTCAGAAGTGGCCATGGAGAGTGCCGACGAGGACGAAATTTCCGCCGAAGCTGAGAGTCATGAATCTGCTGTGTGTGCAAATGTGATGAAAGATGTGGCTATCCAGCATCCGATTGTATCTTTCGATCTTAACATCTGCGAACTTGTAAAAAAACGTACACTCACAACTTTAAGAGTGGATAGGCTAAGAGACATGTGCATCGACCTTGGGCTGGATATTTCTGACATTTCACCTCAGAAGAGGAAAAAGCCATACATCGCACGACTCACACAATTAGTCCAGGAGTGTACCTGCACTTCCAAGTAACTGAGCACTGTACGTTTCACGAATAACTGATTCGCGCGTGATTATAAAAGGCGGTGCGTATACAATTCTTAAGAGAGCGTTGCGTGACAGCAGAGTTCTACATATCGCATTTCAGTAACTCGAGCTCGCCACTACTTGTGGCATCTCGCAATTTGTGTTGACGATTTTCACTATATTCGAAACTGGCGAGTGCAGAGGGCGCAGAAGGGATGCAAATGCTCAAATTCATGTTCACTGGATGCGAAGCAAACGTAAACTAACGGCTGTGTGGCAAATTTAACCTGTTGTGTGCAATTCAATTGTTCAACCTGTTGTCTGCGGAATTATGCGGAATTATGGCGCGATTCACAGGGTAGGAAAAGTCAAAATTTGTTTTTCCTGTCTCAGTGTATGAAAATAAAGTGTAGTTGTAGACATTTTAATATGTTGCTACTCATTTCAAAGGCCAGTGAAGATGTAACTGACCAAAACAGTTATTTGTGTACAACGCGTTTCATTTTGTTTTTATGCATCTCATTATGGCGTCATAGTATTTAACCGAAATACGGCGGGTGATCATCTTTTGATTGTCAAAGGTCCCAAAAAAATAAAACCCAAATCGTAAAGAACTATCTTTCAAGGCTTCTTGGAAGTGTTATTGTAAACTTTGAGACACTACCACATGTATTTTTGCCAAGCTATTCTACGCCACCTTTGTCTTAATTTCAAAAGGCCGAAGATGTCGTCTCTTAACAGAGACGTAGCTCCTCCACGAATAACACGAGACAAAAACTATCACTTTGTTTCGATAAAGCAAGTCAAACTCTATATTTCTATAGCTAGAAAAGTCCTTCTCTTACATTTTTGTTCATATGACAACTGCCCGAAAAGTGCATAATTTCAGGATCGCGCTTGGTGAAATTTGAACAATTGACCCGCCGAAAGTTTTCAACAGTTTACTCCCGTCAAAGTGCACATTTCAAACATCTAACCCGATTTCCATTACTTTACTATATAAGGCTACCTACAGGCAAAAAATGAGCCAAATCGATTTTTGGCCGTGTCCGCGATTTTTTCGATAATCTTTGATTTTTACTGACATTTACTCTTAATTACTGAAATTATTATCTTGTTAATACTTCCTTGTACATTGTCACTGAAAAGCCCCCATGGGGAGATGTCAATAAAGTATTGCATTGTATCTAATAATAATAATAGTAATAATAATAATAATAATAACGGTTTAATATCAGTACATCCATGATATGGCTCTTCGCCTGATATAAAAGTAAAATAAGGAAATTAGCATAAATCTGAATTTTTGAATTTGTAAAAAGCTAGGTAATAAACAGTAAAATGTAATTATTCAAAATATACATACATTATCTAAAACTAGATAACAAATCATTCCGCCCTATTCCAGCAGTGCTCCCTTAAAATACATAAAGTTTGCTTACTGAAGGATTTAAAATTATCACAACATTTAACATTGGATGGCAGAGAATTGAAGAGGGTTGCTGCGCTATACTGAAAAGTGTCCGAGGCGTGGGGAATAACTAGATTTATGGTACTTGATGACTGTAAAATTCTAGAATGTCTTACTTGCTCAAGCTGAAGGTTTCTGGGCCAATCATGAGAGTCTATAGCTTTGTGCGCGGCCTTTAGAACGTGCCATTCTCTACATTCTTTCATAGGCAACCAGCCTAACTTAAGAATAGAGTCAATATTGTTCACATAGCGTCCAAAAACAAAACTGGCTGCCGCAAACTGGATGCGCTGTAACCTTTTTAAAAGGCAATCAGTAATTGGATAAAAGATTATATTATTAAAGTCTAGGCGAGATAGAACCAGACATTCAACTAAATGTTTTCTAAGATGGTAGTTGGTAAAGTTCTTGATTTTCCTCAGCACAGCTAGGACACCGTAACAAAATGCGGCGAGATGCCTGATGTGATCATCCCACTTCAAGGTGTCAGTCATGTGAACCCCAAGTAATTTAATAGAGTGAACACGTTTGAGGGGTTTATCTCCCACAGATTGTAGCATATTAGAGGACTGGCACGAGTTAAGGAGTGCGCATGTGTAAAAGTAAAAGAGTGAATAGCACGATGGCGAACATGTGAACTAAGTTGCGTTAAGAAGATTAAATCCAAACCATCCTGTTGTTGTTACCCTTGAGGTGTTATTACACTGGCGACGAGGATCTCCGTAAAAGTGTACTCGACAATTCTGCGAAGGAATTAATCCGGGATTATGGCAGATTACAGCAAAAACTACATCTCAAAATTCGATTGCTTCACCGAACCGGCAACGCTGGGAACTCGATGGAAAAGATGGCTTAATGCTTTTGAGTTGTACGCAGATGGAAAGGGACTTATAATCCAAGAAGATAAAGATGACAATAAACAACGACGACGGGCACTTCTGCTACAATTCGCTGGCCCTGACGTCCAGGATATATTTTCCACTTTACTGGACACCGGAACAGCCAAAGATTACGAAAAAGCAGTGACCGCGCTCAACAACTACTTTGTCCCTAAAGTTAATACTGCATATGCACGGCATACGTTTCGACAACTCACACAAAAGCCTGGTGAAACCATACAACAGTTCGTTACAAGGTTGAGAAGTTCATCGAAAGATTGTGGGTATGGAACAGATACAGACAACCACATACGTGACGAGATACTGACGAAATATACGTCTAGCTATCTAAGAAGAAAATTACTGGAGGAAGGAGAAACACTCACCCTCGCTCGAACACTAGAAATAGCGAACCAGTGCGAGAAAATCGAAGCCCAGATGATCGGATTAGGCGAAAAGGAGAGTGTAAACAGAGTCACCGACAAAGGAAGGAGAGACCGGTCATTCAAGAAAAAGGAGAAGAGAGAAAAACCACCCGACAAGTCAACGGGAGGACAATGTTACCGCTGTGGAAATACAGGACATTATGGTCGAGATCCCAAGTGCCCTGCCCGTGGAAAAACGTGTAGGAAATGTGGAGGAAAGGATCACTTTCAACGAGCTTGCAAGTCAAGGGACACTGGAGCTAATGGTGAAGGTCAAGTAAACCAAGTCCAAGGAAACTGTGAGTATGCATTTCATGTGAGTGGTGATAATGCATCAACAGTCAGTGTGTCAATTGGTGGGGTGAACCTGGATATGCTTGTTGACTCTGGGGCCACCAGTAACATTATTGGTGAAGAGACATGGGAGAAGCTCAAGGCACAGGGGATAAAGTGTACCTCAAGTGCAGCCCCCAGTGGAAAGAAATTATATGCCTATGCCTCTGACAAACCTCTGTCAATCAAGGGAAGTTTCACCTGTGATGTTAAAGCTGGTTGTGGGGTGACCCAAGCAGAATTTCTTGTCATTAAAGGAAAGGGAATACCACTACTGGGTAGAGATACAGCCATAGCACTAGGAACATTGAAAGTTGGAATAGATGTAGCCACTGTTAGTGAGAAAGAAATCCAAACCCAGTACCCAGAAGTTTTCAGTGGGGTGGGGAGGCTGAAGTCCCGTCAAGTAACCCTCCACGTGGACCCCAATGTCAAGCCCATTGCTCAGCCCCCGAGACGGATACCATTCAACATCCGCGATCAGGTGTCCACAAAGATCAAAGAACTGTTGGACAATGACATTATTGAACCAGTAGAAGGCCCAACCCCTTGGGTAAACCCAGTCGTTGTTGTTCCAAAAGCTGGGGGAGACATACGTCTATGTATTGATATGAGGAGGGCAAACGAAGCTATAATCCGTACTCGGTATAACATCCCCACTGTTGATGAACTGCTACAGAATATGAACGGCTCCAAAATCTTCAGCAAATTAGACCTCAGATGGGGATATCATCAATTGGAACTGTCACCCGAATCGCGGGGAATCACGACCTTTGCAACCCATGAGGGACTATACCAGTACAAGAGGCTACTGTTTGGCGTAAGCTCTGCTAGTGAGATATATCAACATGAGATCTCAGCAGCATTGGCAGGCATTGAAGGTGCCGAAAATATCTCCGATGATATAATAGTGCACGCCCCAGACCAAAACACCCATGACAAGCGACTCCGTGAAGTCCTACAACGTTTGCATGACAGTAACTTGACCCTGAATGCAGAGAAGTGTGTGTTCAATATGGACAGACTCGTATTCATGGGGATGCTGTTATCAGAAAAGGGTGTTGGCCCAACAGAAGAGCGTGTACAAGCTATTTTGGAAACAAGGGAGCCTGAGAATGTCACAGAGTTAAGAAGCTTCCTTGGACTTGCCAATTACAGTAGCCGATTTATCCCACACTTTGCAACCCTTACTGAGCCACTACGAAGATGGACCAAGAAGGATGTGCCATATGTCTTTGGCCCAGAGCAGAAAACAGCCTTCCGGTCACTAAAAGAGAGCATGGCAAAGGCTGGTACATTAGCCTACTTTGACAAGATGGCACCTACCAAGATCATCGCTGATGCAAGCCCAGTTGGCTTGGGAGCTGTGTTACTACAAGAACAGGACGGGCAATGGACTCCTGTGTACTATGCAAGCCGAAGCCTAACACAGTGTGAACAAAAATACTCTCAGACCGAGAAAGAGGCACTGGCCCTGGTGTGGTCATGCGAGAGGCTTCATCCATATATTTATGGCATCAGATTTGACCTGGAGACAGACCACAAGCCGCTTGAAGTTATCTATGGTCGGCGATCGAAACCTTGCGCCCGGATCGAGCGGTGGGTACCCCGTTTGCAGCCGTATGACTTCCATGTGGTATACGTACCCGGAAAGACAAACATCGCAGACCCCCTGTCGCGACTGCTGAACCAAAATCCAAAGCCTGACAGGCACAACCATGGTGCAGAGGAATATGTGAGATTCATTGCTGTCAAGGCAACACCGAATGCATTGTCTACACGAGAGATAGAAGAAGCCTCAGCGGCTGACGAGGAGCTGATCCAAGTCAGAAGAGCTATTCAGACAGGCCGTTTTGACAACTGCAAGCAGTATGGTGTGGTGTCAGGTGAACTGTGTGTCATAGGCCAGCTAGTTCTTCGCGGGACACGAATCGTCATACCCAGCAAGTTACGCCCCCAGGTCCTGGCACTGGCACACGAGGGACACCTTGGCATTGTTGGGACAAAACAGAATCTTAGAACGAAGGTGTGGTGGCCGGGAGTTGATAAGGCTGCAGAACGACACTGCAAAGGATGTCATGGTTGCCAGTTAGTGGCGCGACCAGATCCACTGGAACCACTAAGACCAACGAGACTTCCAGATGGTCCATGGCAGGACGTCGCCTGTGATTTGTTAGGACCTCTACCATCAGGACACTCCCTCCTGGTAACAGTTGACTATTACAGTCGCTACTACGAAGTAAGCATCTTACAGTCGACAACCACAGAGAAGATAATTGACCACCTAGATGAAATCTTCAGCCGATTCGGATTCCCTATGACTCTGAAGTCAGACAATGGTCCCCAATTTATATCAGAAGAGTTCAGACATTACTGTGAACAGAACGGCATCACACAGCAGAGAGTCACAGCTAAATGGGCCCAAGCTAACGGCGAAGTTGAGCGACAAAACAGATCGATCATGAAACGCCTAAAGATCGCCCAGGCTGAGGGACAACCTTGGAAAGCTGAGTTGAGGAAATACTTGAGATCATACCGAAGTCTGACACACACGACGACCGGGAGGAGCCCGGCGGAGTTATTATTCAACCGAAAAATGAGAGGGAAAATCCCAGACCTGAGCATGAGTCACGTGTATGATCAAGAAGTCTTTGACAGAGACGCAGAACAGAAGGCAACAACCAAGGCCTACGCTGACACCCATCGCGCAGCCCGCCCCTCTGCGATTGACGTGGGAGATCAAGTGCTGATGAAGCAGGACAAACATAACAAATTGACTACCACTTTTAACCCAGTACCACACACAGTGATAAGCAAGAATGGGAATAGTACAGTCGTACAGAGCCCCAGTGGTGCACAATATTCCAGAAATACCAGCCACATCAAGAAATACACTCCAGATATCTCAGAGCAGGAGAAGGAGGTGGATATGATGGCAAAGGACAGAATGATGGAAGACACAAAAGACACAATGGAAGCCAATCTAGAAGGGCCTGAACCGGAACAGAGGCCACAGAGAGCGAAGACAAGGCCAAAACGATTCGACGACTACATCATGGGATAACTCATGAACTTTGATCCATGCATAACCTTGTTTTCAGATTTAGCTAAGTCATTTGATCCCTAGATCTCAATCCCTACAAAGGGGGAGATGTAGCATATTAGAGGACTGGCACGAGTTAAGGAGTGCGCATGTGTAAAAGTAAAAGAGTGAATAGCACGATGGCGAACATGTGAACTAAGTTGCGTTAAGAAGATTAAATCCAAACCATCCTGTTGTTGTTACCCTTGAGGTGTTATTACACAGATAAATGTATAGGACGTTCAGCCAAAGAATGGTAAGACGACATCTGAGGAGTTAAGAACAACATATCTTGGAAGTTTTGCATAACAATGTGGACAATCCCAAGCTTCCACTTCTCAATCACACATCTGAAGAGGTAACTGAGTACAATTTATTTTTAAAAGTGGCTCAAAAGTGTTTGCAATAAGACAATGTGATGTAGTTATAGACAGAACAATCAAATTGCACTTTCACTGTTGTTATACTTTCGCTTCTTTCGTTTCTCAGATGAAGTTAGTAGTTTCATTGGAAAATAAGCAATAATCATAGAACAGTCGTCTCAGCTTTTTCATTTTTCTCTGGTTTAGGTATGCTGGCAAGCACGTGAGTGCAGGAGGCCAAAAGTGGCTGTCCTTCTTAATCCCAGCAGCCAGAGTGCATCACGATAAACCACGCCAAGGCTAGTGATTCACATAACTATAATTTTTTTTAAAATTATGAATGCATGCTCATTCAAACAGGAGGAAAAGACTTGGACGAGGTTAAGGCTAAATATCAGAAATGATTGCACCTTGGGGTTGGGGTTGTCCAGATGCTTAACTTGGCATGTGAATTTAGTTAGACATTATGCATACATGTACGTGCAAGCTACTGTGAAAAGTTGTAAACTTAGTTTGTGGAAAGAACTTGCAGGACACATGTTTGATATTCATAGACATCTGTATGAAAATGTATTACTAGTAATAATTTATTTAATATGTGCTGATTGTTGTGCCATTTATGCAGCCTTTTGGATAATCTCTCTTTTTACTATATAATCTATCAAGGTTTTCTTGGAATGGAAAGAAATTACACTATTTGAGAGACAGTTTTTGCAGACAATGAAGAGGAACAAATTGACATACATGATGTAGAGCTGAATTTACACAAATTTGTGTTCAGTACATTACAAAATTAACTTAACTTTGGTACGTGTTAATTTGTTAAATTTGTGACTAGTCAAGACTACCTACTTTACTATTTTCAAATTGGTCCACTTACACCTCTCAAACTCAATTTTGATCAAACCTTACAAGTTAACTATTAAGGTTTCAGACTTCAGGGTGGTCACATAGACATGTGTTGTTGTAATAATAGCGTAAATGTGACATTCACATTTTATTTAATTTTTCCTTCTGCAGTGCAAACTGTGGGGTTTCAGTTCGCTTTATCACTTTGGAATCACCCTTGGAATAGGTGATTATGCTCATTTAACTGTGGATCACAGTGCCATGTTGTTTTGACATCGCCCCTTCCGGCTCTTCTCAAATCAGGGCTTTGAGGCTTCACATAAGGAGCAGAGAAGGCTGTATTCCCAGGCAACAAATCATGATTCCATAGCTGAAGGCCAGTCAAGTGAGTGACACAAACAATACCAAAAGTCAAAACTAGATTAGGAAACTGCTACCTTGTGTTATTGTTATACCCCAAAATTAATAGTAACACATTGAGCTACAGCATCTGATTCAATGATGAATGATTCTAATTGCATAATTTGGTTAATGAATCATTTAACACACAGAACTTTTAAAGTTGGAATTTAGACATGTTGGGTAATGACAAACATATATATTAATCTTAACTTACATAATGTCACTTTACTTCAGTAGATCCTCACACACTGGTATGTTGAACGGCTACTGTGGATCAGGTATCAGTTTGTTCAAGCCCAGCAGTGTATTGGAAAGGGTAGGCTTCTTTAATTACCTAATATATGCTTCTGTTGTCTTTTTGGGTAAACATTTACCTGAAACAACATAATCACTGGGGCATTAATTTGCCTGTGCTCCATTTTAAGTAATGGTCCGCGTAAGAACTAGGCAAAAGAACAATAGGCCACTGCAATAGCTCTAACTTTTGATTGGCGCATAGAACAATGCTAATATTTGACCTTGAGGTAGACAGGAGGGACCTGGGGAAAACTAAGGAGAAAAATGTTGTTTATGTCGGGTTTTTCATTGTTTTTTCGGCGATTTTTGGCCGTCCACCAATCAGATTCGTCGATTTAATTGATATTAACAATTAAGAGTTCACACTTTTTAATCGATTTTGCGTTTGACCTGCCTAGTTCTTACGCGGACCATTACTTAAATGCCTTGTCCTTTGTTGGTATCAGTGTATTCAAGGTCAGCGGTTTATAGCAAAGGGTAAGAACATATTGTTTTATTTTGTTTTTGCACCTCTTAGTAGTTTAAAGGAGGCTACATGTAGACATCTTAAGAGAATGGCAAACAACTGCATTTGGGCTTTTTAAGTTCAAAATTTGTTCAACATGCCGTACAGTTGAAAGCTTTTCATTAAATGCATTAGATTTCGAGTTTTTTTTTGTTTTGTTTTTTTAACCTTTAAGGGAAACAAAATTATTTTTCATGGCTGTGGATGGAGAGACAGAGGAGTCTCTTGGTCTGAGGACAAGAAAGTTTGGATAACAATGATTACAGATCTTTTTGTGAAGCTTTTTGGTGGGGACCACCTTAAGTACGAATACTCTGCAGACAAAGGAACACAAATCATGGGCGTGTCAGATCCCAGAAGGAGATTCACATATGATCATAATGAGTGGGAGGCTTCATATAATAATACATTTAGCAGTGCAAAAGCTTCCAACGCTAAGTTCTGCAGCTTCATTAAGGTGTCTCACTTTATAACTGCAGCCTCAAACAGCATGTGATGATCTAGATGGCATCACTCCACTAGCGGTAGACCCACTGCCTGCTGATGTCGACGATCCCTTTGGCAGTGATAGTCAACTGGAGCCTCAAGCAGCAAGTGTTGACCTAGGCGACATCATTCCATCAGAGGTGGACCCACTGTCCACTGATAAAGATGAACCCAATGAAAATGAGAATCCTACATGAAGGCTTTCTTCTGTTTTCAGTGATTGTGATGTAGAAGAGGTAGTAATTGCCACCTCCTCGAGTATATTGGCTCTACAGTTGTGAACCCACATAGATGTACATGTAGTAAGCAGCTTCTTGACGTAGTGTCTCAGGTAAAATATGGGCTTCTACTCGGCCAGTCTGCTCATTTCCAGAAGAAAGCAACATGTGTCATTCCAGATCTTGAGTCTGCCCTAGGTAATAGCTTGGATGAAGATGTGGTGCCATTTCAGGGCAGTACCTTGATAGACACCACTGGCCTGATTCCCTAAGAGGATGTGGGCAAACATAAGAGGAGAAATATCTCTCAAATTTTGCAATTGAGAGCTCTTTGGAGCTTATTACCAAACAGAGTGTGGTCAGCGGAAGAAGAATGGAATTCGTTGGGTGGGAGCGATTGGAGAAATTAGCAGGGAGACAGTCTGTGAAACATGTCCTGAGAGGCAAATCTCCACTGTTGGAGCAAGATGTCTTTCTTATGCCCTGTTATACACAGGAAAGAAAGCACTGGTTTTTGGCTGGCTCTTCTGCCTAAGGAACAAGAAATCAGGGAACTCAATAGCATGGCAGAAGCATTTGTGAAACCATCAGCCAAAGAGGCCATCTCTAAGATGTGGATGCTGCTGGAAGAGCTGGACATCAATATTAAGTCCAGCGAATGGAATGTATACTGCAACAAGCCAACAGACATCCCTCAACAACAGAATGGCTATGACTGTGGGGTTTACCCGAGTATGTATGCTAAGAGGTTGGTGTTAAAACACCCCATGCCATAGAATGTGGCAACATTTAGAAGAATCGTGGCTCTGGAGCTGCAACGGGAACACCTTCAAACTTTTGCTTCTCAGTAATAGCACGTGAAAGATTGAAATCAACTCAACACTCAAGTCTCTAAGGCTGAACAGTTTATTGTTTGCTCAAAATGTTAATATGGCTTTCATATATCTGGCTAGAACACCTTTTAAAGGGATGCCAGAGAACGATATATACCTACAAGGCCTACTTGTAAGATCAGAAATTAAAATCATTATGTTTATTATTTGCATGGGTGCATATTTACATTTAAATGGAGGTGAACACTGCACAAAATAAGGCAATTCAGTGTGACAAGACTAATAACTGTTAAATATTGTTTTCCCCATGTAAAAACCCAGACACTTTACCCCGCCCCTGTTGACTGAATAAGTCAGGCCACCAGATGAGCTCAAACTCCCTTGAAGCTCTTCCTTGCCCCTTGCCTATTATTAAGGATGCTCAGCAGGTTGGCTGTTTGTATGAAACCCTTCCACTGGTTTGAGCTTTCGCATGGACAATGGCGGACGCTCCTCTAAGGCTTGACACTATGGTGTCATTTACTTTTTCTTGTCCATAAAAAGCTCTTGTGATAGCCAGTGGTATGGTGCTTTCTTACAATGCTGCTCTCACCTTGTCTATTTCCAAACACTTCCATGATATAAACTGTGCACATGGCTTCCACATTAGTGGTCTCCAGTGGGAACGTTCACCGACTTTGTTCACAAAGGCAGTATTAAGGTTACTTAGTAACCTTTGAAGGTACTCAACAGGGCAGTCAAGTCTTTCACCTTTTAGCCATTTACCTAATAAGAAATTAATACAACAGGAAAAAAAATATCTTATGCAACATTTCCTTTCACTGACTTCTTTCTTGGAGACCAAGTTTATCATTCTCATGCTACTAGCTTTCTTTAATCAGAACTATTCTATTATCACCAGAATTATCTCTACTAAAGCGCTTTAAAAATTCTTTCTTCCCTGATACTTTCGGGTGTAAAGTCGAGTTGATGCTCTCTACAACACCGGAAAGCCACAATTTGTGTATGTGGAATAGGCCCTTTGCAGGATCTAGTCACGTGCCTGGATACCACTTAGCAACGCCATGCTGGGACGCAAGCGTTCCAGCGCCATTTGTAAAACAAAGCCTGAACACTGAGGTTGAAGCGTGCGATCAAGCGTGACAAGTACCTTTCCAAAAGATTCCCGTTACTACGATAGCAAATAATTTTTCTCTAACACAGTTGGCTTTGACCTCTTGTGCTTTTTGACTGGATTTACTGGGAAAGAAGCGACAATTTTTCTTCGATTCCTGTAGCAAGTCGGCGAGTGAACACGTAGCGACATGGCGAACTCTGGAGGTAGGGAATAACCTTTAACTTTTTGCTATGAACTTTTACTCTCTTCTTTTCGCCATTTAACTTTATTACTGTCTTTTGAGGCCTTCTAGGAAATGTTATTGTAGCGTCGTTGAAAGTATTTGGTGGCCGCGTCTGGTGGCAAAAATTGATTACAGTAACAGTGATTTCTGTTTCATACTTCACACTTTCAAGTAAAACAACACACCCCTTGATAAGGATTTCTTTGTGAAGATTCGAAAATAATAACTGTTTCTTGCACATGTACAGCTGGTGAAGGAACATTGAATATTCCGTTGGATCCGTCTGATGGTTCTCAGTCTCCAGTTCCCAAGAAGAAATCGAAAGGGGGAAGTTATCATTGCTGTGTGCCAAATTGTATGACAGCTCTTTATCGTTTCATCGAATACCGAGCAGACCCAGTGATGACACTTTAAGAAAACTGTGGCTGGTCAAAATTAGGAGAGACATGAGAGCATTTTTCAAGGTACAACTATAACCAATATATATGTTTACCTCATGTTACTGTGGTTCTTGTTTATTGCTGACATGGCCTTCTATTTTAATGTGAATGATGCTTTTTATCCGAAACCAACCGTTTACATGTTTGCTGGCTGTCTTCGTAAATTTTTTCGCGTTAGCAGTAAAGTCATTATACATTATTAAAGCGCATTGCAATACATGGCCCAAAGTATATGCTCCAACTTTTTTTTCTTATTTTATTTCCATATTTCTGGGTTACAGATTACTAACAAGACCAGAGTGTGCTCTAAACACTTCCTTCCTTAAGACTATAAGCCATCTGACAATTCTGGATGCCACCTATTAAAGGAAGGCACTGTTCCAACAATTTTTGACTGGGCACTACCACCAAAGTCAAGAAGAAAACTTGTTCATGTTGTTGACAGGTATGTTGCTTACTCACCTCTCATATACCCTGGGCATCATAAGACATGTCATAACGATAAATTTCAATTTAAGATTACATTTTCAATTCAACACATGACAGTCACCTGTCTCTAAAAAAACATAATCCTTTTAATTTTGGTCCCTGTACATGTAGTGGCACTCAAACCGATGAGAGTGAGACTGATGAAGGAGATGGAATTCCTGGTGAGTGCAGAACTATTATAGAACCAGAACTGTCAGAACTTGAGGCAACCAGGTCTCAGCTCCTGATTGTTCAAGCAGAACTGGAGGAACTGAGAAGGATATCTACCACTGCTGCCAGGGAAGCTGATTCTGCCACTTTTCAGGCTCAGCAAGAACTCAAGAGACAAAAGGAGCTTGCTGCACAGGAGCTTGCACTGAGCAGATTTGGACTAGAGAGGTTCTCCACCGATGATGATCTCATTAAGTTTTATACAGGATTTTGTTCCTACAAACACCTAACTATGTTTTACAATTTTGCCAAGCCTACTGTTGATAAAATGACATACTGTTATGTTTCTGGTGTCTTAGATAGTCGCCCTAATTCCCGGGTAATGTTATTGATAGATGAATTATTTATGTTCCTCGTTAGAGTGAAATTAGGCCTTTTTGAGCAAGATCTTGCACAACGCTTCAATATCCATATTTCATCAGTGAGTAGGAAAATTACGACTTGGGCCAATTATACGGATTTTCTTTGGGGTTCTCAGCCTAATTGGCCTTCTAGGGATGACGTAAATGCAAACATGCCTGAGGAGTTCAAGGAACTCTATCCAACAAAGAAAGTTATTCTAGACTGCACTGAGATTTTTGTGGAAACACCATCATCTCTTCTCTTACAGTCTCAGCTGTACTCGTCTTATAAAAGCAAAACCACCCTTAAAGGTTTAATAGGAATTGCACCACATGGTGCAATTACATTCATTTCTTCTTTATTTACAGGTGCCACATCTACCGTGGCCGAGAAGGGCCACTTCCGACTTCCGAGTTCCGACTTCCACTCAGTGGGATTGCAATATGGCCGACTCAGAAAAGAACAAGAAGATAGTTGCGTTGGTTGCCAGTATCAGAGCAAGAGACGAAAAGGGTACTCCAAAAGAAAGCAAACAACCAAAACAAAGCAAACAAAGCAAAAGGAAAGGGTCTGAGGTAATACGCGCTTTGATATTCTTCACAATTTGTGTATACCAATCGTAGGTTCTGTAAGAAAGTCTTCTCTAAATTCCTGACCGAGAATTCCCTCTGTTAGCAATGAATTGGCGTCAAAACGCGTGCAAATTTATCGAAGATTTTGAAAATGGCGGTGCTTTTGAGCACAGTTTTGCACGTATAAGTAGTCAGAATATCGCTCGGATTTTACTTGTAAACAAACGCGAATCGTAGCGTTCGAACTCATGTACCCTAGCCCAATGTTTTTCTAATTGACCCAAAATGTGATGTCAATGGTGGTCAGTATATTAGGTTTTCCTTTACAGTTCTTAGACATTTTGCGTTGCTTCTACAAATGAAACCAAAATATTACAAAATGTAAACATCGTGCGGATCAAATTTCGTGACCATTTGAAAACGTGACTTTCATATATGTTTTTAATTTCGGCTTGGATAGAAACTGAACAACCGGTACTAGCAACACAATGACAAATCCAAAAGTCACATTTGCATCTGTGGAAACCTAAAACAGTAAGGTAAATTTATGCCATAAACGGTTGCCCTAATACGGTCCAGGTCGCTGGTATTTCCGGACACGCTATCGTAAGGTATCTGCTTAAGGTAGGGGTCGCCTTGGAAGACATGTGTTGATATGTCGCTATCAAAAAATGATCATGGGCAAATCCCAACATAACATAATCGAATTATAATGGCCAGGCTTGCGGTCGCGCACGAACGACATATAGCAAAATACCAGGTACCGGTTTACTGGCGAGAAACTCCTTTCACGTGCAACACTTTGTTTACATAATGTTCAGAGTACTTCTCCTGCTCGCCACTTTTATGCAGGTCTATTTTAATCTCCTGAATTTGCAGCAGATGATTATTATCAATGCTTTTCATGGTCTCCGCTGCAGAAGGTTGATTGCCATTGAGCTTCATAGGAGAATCCTCAGACAGCGAAGACAAAGGCATCGACAAAGGTTTTGGCGTCTGCCGCGACCTATGAATTCATGGTTCGAAATTCACTATAATGATCCTTTGATTCCCGACGATTATTTTAAAGAGCAACTTCGGGTTAGAAAAGAAACTTTTGAAGTGATTTTGAACCTCCTGAATCCCCATTTAATGAGGCAAGATACAGCAATGATGGTGAGCTGAAAGTGCGGTCGAATCTCTATATTGCGAAATCTGGAAATCTGCGTGTATTCAAACCTGGCGTCAACATATTACTTGACAGCGCTCCATTGTTTTTTACCTCTTTTGCCCGATATGACCCGCTCCGAAGCAGGACATCGGCTTTTTTGATCTTATGCCCTGCGAAGCTCGTATGTCGGTAAGCGCGACATAAGGGTCGCACTTGTCCGAGGCTAGCGATGACAGGTCAAACACCTATCAAAACACATTTGTCCTTGAACACGACCCCTCTTTTACCCGTAAACCAAAAGTAAAATCCAGACGATAGGTGATCTGGTGAATGTTTTGGCGTGACGAATTAAAGTTCAAGGTGGGTAACATTTGGTCTTCCCTCAATTTGCATTTGACCGTGCGTGGAGGTACATATGGTTGAGGTCATTTTCTCGTCTTTTCCGGCAAAATATTAAATGGAATTTATGAATTTTTGGAGTAGGTGATGCTTGACGTACTAGGTTTAGGGTTAAAATTGTTGGGAAAAACGTCTTTCATATTCAGTCGAGCGAGATCACAGGAGAATCTCGCTAGTTTTGCGGAGTCTAACTCCTGGGCATAAACAATAGCCAGCATCGTAATTAAATGGCAATGTTCCTAGGGGAGTTGTTGGAGTTTCTGGCCTTATTTAAAAGGGCTTTGTCACGCAATTTATTGCAATTTTATCACTTACAAACTGGTCCTAGAATTGAATTAAGTCCTGAAATAACCGTTCAGACTGGTCAATCGGTTTGCTTCTGTCTATGATATGCCTGGGAAGACAGCGGGCGCTCGAATATTCCCCCTTTCGGGCAAAAGTCTGATGAATTCATCATCAGAAAATCTTAGCGCCAAAACAGAACTCGGATGATGACAAAACATAGAAATACATAAAAAAATAATAGAAAAAATAAAATAATGAAATGAATTAAAACATAAATAAATAAGTCAACTGAGACAACATGGCGGGCGGACGCTAATTTTTTAGCTCCTCGTATTTTGATTATTTCGCTCTTTTCGAAGCCTATTCATCGGTTTTCAGTATTTTTGTTTTTCTTGTGCACCAAAATTATGCCAGAAACACGTAATTCTAAGACAACCGGCGGCTCACCAAGCGCTGACAAGAATCCCTCGAATGAATTTGTAACGACGGCGATGTTGAATGAGATGCTTCAGCTTCAAAAAAGGATGTTTAAAACCCTTGTAGATTCGCTTTTGAGCAATTTCAATTCTTGACTAGATACAGTGGTTGGAACTGTGGCTGAACTTAAGACTCGCCTAAACATATGCCAGAAGGACACAAAAGAATTCAAACAAAGTCTTGAATTCTCTCAGAAAGATATCGACGAACTGAAGCCGTGTAAAACCAAACTTGCCGAGATAGAGGATGACATCGAGGACATCTACGACTCTATCGACTACCATATGGACAAATTAGAATATTTGGAGAATCAGAGTAGAAGAAACAACATCAGAGTTGATGGGATCTTAGAAGAAGAAAACGAATCGTGGGACACTACAGAGGAAAAAGTCAAACAAGTTCTAGCGGAGAAGCTCAACCTTGAAGAAGCGCTCCACGTCGAACGTGCTCATCGTGTCGGTAGGGTTGTTTCTGGCCCTAGAAGACGCCCTCGCACAATTGTGTGCAAGCTTCGAGATTTTAAGCAAAAGGAGCAAATATTGAAGATGACAAGAAGAATTAAACCTGTCGGTTTATATGTAAATGAAGATCTTGCTAAGGAGACCCTAGATAAGCGTGAAGAGCAGAGACCCAAGCTGGAGGAAGCAAAGCGGAATGGAAAAGTAGCGTACTTTGTATTGGACAAGTTGATTGTAAAGGACAGACGTGGTTAAATCAGATAAGTTTATTTAGTTACTCTACTGCTAACTTAAAATGACAGTGACACAATACTCGCTATCAGACGTACTGCCCTTTAATCATTTAGACGATTCTAGCTTTTCTCTGGCGCTATATGAATTACAGAATGGTCCTGTTCACTTTGATCCTGATAGATTTTCTAGCTTACGTTACAATCCAATTTTTTCAAACTCAAACGCTACATTGACACAGTCTGGCAGTCTTGATCCTGACATTAATTTAATGCAAATGAGACACCCTGCGACTATTTTATTGAAAATCAATTTAACGAAATGCTCAGACGCGAAAATTATCCTGATGCCGATTTCTCTTTCCTACATCTTAATATTCGTAGTCTTCCTCGTAATTTAGTAAAGCTGACTGATTATCTATCATGCTTAAACATAAAATTTTCTGTAATCGGAATTTCTGAGATCTGGTTAAACGATTCTTCTCATTCGGTCGATATTAGTGGTTTTAAATTTCTTCATAACTATAGGCAAAATAGAACTGGAGGTGGGGTGGGTCTTTATATTTCAAACGATCTAGAGTTCAAGTTTCGAGAAGATTTGTCCCTCCATAATGTTGATATTGTAGAATCACTGTTCATTGAATTAATAAGACCTCGAGAAAAAAATATAATTGTTGGTATTGTTTACAGACCGCCAAATCACAGACTTGACGATTTCTTGTCTACAAACAATGAGTTGTTAGGTAATATCTCTAGAGAAAATAAAATATGCTTCCTAATGGGGGACTTTAATATTAATTTAATTAACTACCAAAATCATCACCTCACAGGCCAATTCCTAGATGGAATGTACTCTAATATGTTTTTTCCTTTGATTACGCGTCCCTCGAGAATTACTTCACATAGTGCTACGTTAATAGATAATATTTTTGCGAACAACTTTTTTGAACGTTCGAGAAGTGGCTTATTATTTACTGACATTTCAGATCATCTACCCGTCTTCTCGATTCATTCAGATAACGTTAACAAGTCGGTAAATCGATGTCGACAAGACCCTTTCTTTATTAGAGACAAGAATCCGAATAATATCTCTACTTTTGTTGAAAAACTAGAAGTTGTTGATTGGTCTTCGATTGAAACTTGTGATGAGCCAGATATTGCGTACAAACGCTTTCATGAAATGTATACGAAGATTTACAACGATTGCTTCCCTCTCAAGAAGGCGACTAGAAAGCAGAGGCGCTTTAAAAAACCGTGGTTAACGAAAGCTCTTCTTAAATCCATTAAAACAAAGAATAAACTTTACAAGAAATATCTTCAAGTTCCCACAGTTGACAATTCTTCACTCTACAAAACATGCAAGAACAAATTGAATCACACCTTGCGGTTGGCTAAGCGTCGATATTATGAAAAGAAATTGGAAGATGCTAAATCAAATACACATGCGACCTGGAAAATTTTAAACGAAGTCTTAAATAGAAAAAAGTCAAGGCCTCAATTAAATGCAATATTTAAGTCACACGGTCAGGAGATTTCTGATCCAGTGGAAGTAGCAAATAGGTTTTGCAGTTATTTCGCTAGTATTGGTCCCAACCTCGCAAAGAAGATACAGCCTCCTCCTTGTTCACATAAAGATTTTCTATCTGGATCATTTCGAGAATCAATCTTTTTTAGCCCAACAACAGAGGATGAAATTATTACCATTGCTCAATCCTTTGCTTCCGGGAAAGCAGCTGGATACGATAATATTCCAATGTCTATAATTAAGGAATCCATTCAAATCATTACGGGACCTCTGGCTCACATTATAAATTTATCGATCGCTCATGGCGTTATACCAGATCAAATGAAAATAGCTCGTGTGGTACCACTGTTTAAAGCTGATGACCAGTCACTATTCACCAACTATAGGCCTGTCTCGGTTCTACCTAGCTTTTCAAAATTTCTAGAGAGAATAATCTATAATCGCTTGTATGATTATTTAACTAATTTACATATTCTCTGTGATAACCAGTTTGGCTTCAGGGAAAACCACTCAACGACGCTTGCCTTGATTGATTTGCGTGAAAAAATTTCATCTGCTATTGATCGTGGTGAATTAGCGGTTGGTGTTTTTTTAGATCTCTCGAAAGCTTTCGATACAGTCAATCATTCCATCTTATTTGATAAACTTGAACACTATGGTATACGTGGCTTGGCTCTGAAATGGATTAAGAGCTATTTTTCCAACAGACTTCAATTTGTAGAATACAATGGTTATGTTTCGTCTTGTGCTAATATCATGTGTGGCGTTCCCCAAGGTTCAATACTGGGGCCTTTGTTTTTTCTGCTCTACATCAACGATATAATCAATACGTCAACAATATTACAACTGATATTATTTGCCGATGATACAAACGTTTTTGTGTCTCACAAGGATAAAGACTGCCTGACTAATATACTGAACGCTGAGCTAAATAAGTTGTCATTATGGTTTAGAGCTAACAGGCTCTAAACTCTAAGCTCTAATTTCGTCTGCCTTTCTGTCGTACTCGAACCAAACAATTTTCCGTTTTTTATCAAGGACCTAAATTTTACAACACCTTAAACACCAACATCATCAACGCTTCCTCACCTCTTTCCTTTAAAAGAGCACTTAAGGCATTTATTTGTAATAATTATTAGTACTCTCCAACAGAGATCTTGCGAAAAAGCCTTTTAATATTCAACATTATTTTGTAAACTTCCGTAATATTGATTAGTTTAATTTTCCACCTGATATTATTTTGTATCCGTCGCCGTAATTTTTATGCCATCTTCGAAAAATTGTAATTGAGGAGGCCTAATTAACATAAGCTCTATAGTTTCTTTTAGGCCTCCTCGCCACTTCTTCCTACATTTTTTTGGCATTTCTTTATAATTATTGTAATGATGTGGCAGATAAATAAATACAAAAAAAAAATACAAAAATAAATAAATAAATCGCACTAATGTGATTAAAATGTTTACTCTTATTTTTTTAGTTCGATGGGGAAGGGGGGCGGGGAATTGGGGAGTTCATAAACGGGCCTAGCACGTCCTTGTACTACTCGCATGCACAGTCACATGTTATCAAATGAAATGGGGTAGATCACGCTATTTAAAAAGGCACTAAAATGGGATGAGACTTCAAGTGAGATATCATTTGAATTAACAGATAAATGCACTAGAAAAACTGCAGGTGTAGTATAATGCTCAGGGATCCTCTGTATTTGGTATGCAGGTGAGATTGTATTTTTCCCTTAGACCTGATTACGTTTCATAACCAGGCAATGCGCTCAAAGAAAACACCACCCACCTCCTCCAGAAACAACATCTGTATACATCCTCTTTTTGTCCTGCTGGCACGTGAACGAACGCAAGCTCAAGTGGACAATTTATCAAGTGAACTATAGATTTGGTGAGGCAGTTCTGTTTGCGTTGATGACGAATCATATAGGTGAGGCGATAGAGGCGATAAGGGAAATGCTTTTTTTTTGGGGGGGGGGTTGGGTGGGGTTAATTATAAGGATTTGTTGAAGTATTATAACTTCAATTGCAGTTGATTTCTTGATACTGGCAAGAAAGAAATAAAAAGATACGGTCAAAATTGTTTCTGCGATAAAGCAAATCGTGACTGACTGCATAAGATAGTTGCATGTGCAGCACCTAAATTGATGTATATATTTCAATAGAGCTGTCCTACTGTCTGGTACGTTTTCGTGATTCTCATGTAGCAAGGCCTACACTAGCCTGCGATCAGGGGCTCTTTTGGGGAGGGGAAAAGAATGAGGAGAGGGAGTTCCTTTTGTCTTCCCTCTCCTCCATGAAAAAAAAAGCAAAACAAAACAAAACAAAAACATGTCTGCTTATGAACTGCACATGGGTCAGCTTATGAATTCCCAAATCACCCTCACCTCATCAATCATTATTGAATTGTTATTTTTTTCTTTCTTCATTATTTCTTTCTTTCTTTATTTTATTTTATTTATTTATTTATTTATTGTTTTTATCTTTTAATTTATCTCTTTAAAAAAACATAACATTCCGAAAATTCCGAATACCGAGCTTTCGCGCGCCCCTCGCGCTCGCGAAAAGGAAACGATTGCTACATTTGTTTGTTTGTTTGTTTGTTTTTGTTTTGACTAGTGTTTCAAAACATGCATTGCGTCATGTGTAAAAATAAACTTTTTTTCGTCTTTCAGAAGAGAGGTGGAGAATATATTTATCTGGGGTGGAAACATCGAAAGAACCAATTTTCCCCATACGTTCAAGTGAGAGAAATTGCCAATGGTGGTGGACAAAAGAAGACTGAGAGAACACTAGCTCAAAATATTCAAGTTTTTTTATATTCATCGTAGTAACAACAACAACAGTGGAATGGCTTAATGCTGGGCTTTGACTGAAATAGTCAACATTTGGCTGTTTTGTACTAGAGTCATTTCAGTATCTTTTAGTCAAGATTAAACAAAAGAAAACAATGGAATGTGTCGAATAGCATCTAATTGTCTAGTAGCTGTTTCACGAGTTTTGTGAAATCCCTCTAAACAACTAGCCTGCAGCGCAGCCATTGTTTTTAACGGCGGCCGAATGGTGAGTGACAATTCATTTGCGCCATCTAGGGTGTGCTGTCTCCCTCTTCCTTGGACTCTTTTTGTGCTTAGCCCAAGCTCTCTACCGGTTTCCCTAATCTAAGATGGTAACGTGGTTTAGCATACGAATTAGTCAGCGCTCGCAATACGCCTGTTCTGCATGTACAGGCTAAACAACAAGCAAATTGTCATTAAATGATAGACCTCATCTCATACTTTTAAAGAACAGGTGTAAACATTTAAAGTGTCAAACAGCAACTCACTAGTAAGGTTGACCTTATACTAACCCCTAATACCATATTAATCTCAAATGTTATACTTTAAATACAAGCGCGCGAGGAGACGCGCCACGAGAAGGGGGGTCCCTCCCCGTGGCATATCTCCTCGCGGGAGCCCATTTTCACGCGTGCGCGTGCATTTCACCGGAATTGCAACAATTAGAGACTACAATCAGAAAGCTGAAAAATGGTTGCCTATTCCCACGGGTTGTATTGACAATAGTTTTCCAGCGTTCGTCACCGCAATTTGAACTGGTGGACTGAGATTCAAATGTAACTAGAGTATCAGTCGAAACATCTTGGGATCTTTATCGGCAATCTTTGGCCGTCTTCGGTAATATTCGGAAAATTGCAAGAAAATGGTCGGAACATTCAAATGACCTTCGGACCGTCTTCGGAATATCTTCGGGGAAAAGTCGGAGGTCCAGCAATCTTTGGAAAATTTCAGGAATTGACGTTCAAATAACACGGATAATCGTCGGAAATTTGTCGAAAATCTTCGGCCTATTTCCATTGTTTGAACTCTGGCAAGTACAACATTGCTGAAACTGGCATAGGATAAATAGCTATGCAATGCTTTCTCATGGTATGCCGTCATAATACCGTGAATATCCCACTCGTGGTTTGATTTGTCTGTGCATAGCCACTCGCCTAAAGGCTTGAGTGTATACTGAAAAATCATGTCACTGGTGGGATATTACATGGTATACCACTCGAAGCAGTGAACAACTAGTATATATTCCGTCAGGCGGAGCACAGTGTGCTCACAAAATGGTTAGATTCATGTGAGTCGATTTGGTTGGTCATGCTGTGCGCATTTCTCATGGGCGCGTACGACCCGACGAATATGCCCCGGTTGCCATAGAGGTTGCTTTGCAAATGACCCGATTTTACCAAGAAACTGAACATGGAATAGAACCTTTCACATGTCAACCATTTAAGAAATCATGTCTTGAGAGTTTCTAGTTCAGGTTAATTAAATAGTGACCTGCCACCTTAATCATAAAGGCTTTCGTCATGGAAATCCCTCAAAACGGATCCTACCAAGTAATAATCCCAACTGTTTCAGATGATCTGTGATTTCTATAAAGAGAGATAAACTTTCCTCAGCGTTTTGTGGTATATTGTAGTTGGGAACAAGATACTCCACGAGCTCCTCGAATGCCAACGAGTAATCCCTGCATTGTGTACCGAAGAGATCTCTACAGGCTTCCACATCCTCTTTGTTGACATCAACCAGGTAACTTTTGGTGGAATATACTTCTGGTAGAAAGTACATCACGTCTGGCTTTCCTCCAAGGACATCTGCGTTTTTGTCCACCCTTAGTTGCTTGATATTCCACAATTGTGCAACAGATTGGAGCTCCTTTAGCAAAACAGGCATAAAACAAAACTTTAGGCATTCCTTGTGTAACGGATCAACATCTACAAATACACCAGAATCTCTTAAATCCTTAAAAAAGTTCATCCACCAGCCCCCGCCACCTTGTCTTCGTTTGGACCAATAGGCCTCTATTCTTTGGTTAGCACTACTTTTGCCTTGAACAACACTCCTTTTGCCTGCCAAATCGTCGCTATCATTTTCCCTTAGTAACCTTTGCATAATCGAAACCCATATATTTTCTGTCCCCTTGTCAGTTCGTACCATTCTTGGTACTCCATCCAGCTGCTGCACAGTACTAAGAAAATAGTCAACGATAACATTCGGGTTGTTGTTAGTTGAACCTACTTCTAACCACAATATACATCGCGAAAAGCCATCCACGCAGCCATGCACGCAAAATCCATATGGTTTTAGTTTATCCCATCCGTCTAAATGCCAGAGGAAGTTTGGTCCTGGGGTTCGATATTTTCGGCGTTGAAGTCTCTCTGCACGTCGATTTCTCACTCCCTCTGGGTCAATAACTTGCAAAGCTCTCATGACAGTAACACGTCTAACAACTATGTTATGCCTTAGTCTCAAACGTCTTGTCATTTCACGATAACCTACAAAAGATCCAACTGATCCTTCCATTTCATCAAGAATAGCAGTAACAATGTCTGTAAGGCATGACTCATCTCTGCGGTTCGCTCTTCTTAAACCCAGTCTATTGAGCCAACGTTTAAGGGTGCGCATTGCCATAGGTACACGATGAATGCATGCAAGGAAAGCCAAAATCTCGAAGTTACTGTATCCCTGCATAAAGTAATCTTGTATAATTTGCTGAAGGTCACGGCCGTTAGTTTCACCACCAATTAAAGCTGATGTATAGACTGGAAGAACGCAGCCGCAAACCGGGGATACCACACAGATGCTCAAAATAACCATCCCGACTCTGAAAGAAATGAAAGCTTTTCTGGAAAAACCGTCTCACAGAGCTTAAGATGGATCTAATGTATGGAAATTTGCATAGTTTATACATTTATAAAGACAATTACCTCTTCAACATCGAAGTTTTTCCCTTCATTTCCAGTTCTTCTTCTAAAGATCAAGAGCCTGGAGTGTATATCGTCCTAACCAGATTTGTAAACATATTTATAGGACGAAGTCGAAAGTCGGAAGTTGGAACTCAGAAGTCGGAAGTTGGAACTCAGAAGTCGGAAGTGGGAAGTCGGTCTTTTTAAAAACCTGCTGATTATTTCACCAAAAAACAATTGGGTAAAAGAAAATAACTAAAACATTTCAAGGATTTTGAGAATATAAAAAGCTAAAAAGTTATCCATATTAAAAAAAAAATCTGAAGTCGGAAGTCGGAAGTCGGAAGTGGCCCTTCTCTGCCACAGTACATATCAGATAAAGAAATAACTAGATGTTCTGGTATGATAGATCTCTTAGACCCTAATTGACTCAGTTATGGCAGACAAGGGTTTTGACATTGATGGGATGTTAAGGGAAAGGGGGGTGGGACTTAATCTCCCTCCTTTTTTGCAAAGCAGGGACCAGCTTACAGCTAAACAAGCGCATGAAACTAAAACTATTGCCAAGCTTAGGATCCATGTAGAAAGAGCAATTAGAAGGATAAAAGAGTACCACATTTTTGATTCACCAGTGCCCCTGTTGATGGTTGGCACTGTCAACCAAATATACACTGTTGTCTGCTTACTAACCAATTTTCAGGGGCCCATGTTTCTGAAGGGTGGTGGTTCTATTGACAATGATTGGTTCTAAAAAACAAGTAATATTTACTCATTAGTCTACAGCAATGGCTTATCACGATTATGTAAGAGGATCATAATATTGAAGAAGTGTTCACAGATGATATGTATAATAGAACAGTATAATTATCTTACACAAAACAGTGATTGAACCTACTATTTACATGTGGGCAACTTAAAACATATCAACTCTCATTGGTTGGAAGAGGGGAGTAGAACAAAATGATATTATGTATAATTTCTCCTTTGCTTACTTAAAAAATAATTACTAAGATTACTGTTGACAATTAGTTTAAGAAATAATTGAAGAAAAAAGTGTCCACCTTATCCTTACTAGCTTGAAAGAAGTCTTTATCAAAGTAACTTCTTTGGCCAAAAAAATCTCTAGCAGTCATGTACAAAAAAAAAATCCCACCAATCAGACCAGTCAGACCAAGCTGACATTGAACCTGTGAGTAGTATTCATGATTTTTCTTCAATTTCCTCTCCTGGGTAAAAGGATCCACTCCTAAATATTTTACATTATCGAAACTGGTCTCCCCCTCTTTGACAATCTTAACTTCTAACAAACCAAATGGGTTACGGCCTTGGTTTGCTAAAGTTATATCGTAAACCTAAGAAATTTTGGATTGATGAGCAGTCCTGATGGATAGAGGTTAACCATTCCCCCCTTTGCTACATTAGCATAGACCATTGAAGCTCTGGCCTCCAGCTGAATACCTCTCTTCATGGCAGGAGTGGTGACATGACGGCTGGGATTAAGCTGTGCAACAAGACTCTCAAATTTGGAAACCTCTTTGCACACAAGCCAAATTTGCTTCCTCAAATGGCAAAAAGAGGAGAGTAAAAATTCGTAACAAAGACGATTTATTGTTATTCAGTTATTTTGCTTTCGCTAATAAAAATATGAAAAGCCAATGTAGAAATCAATTATCCTTTAGTCTTAACTCCTTTTAGCCATAAGCAACCTGTTGATTTATTGAGCATAAACTTATTTGTCAAGTCATAATTATATTTAGTCTACAAACTGTAATCAACCTGTAAGAAGCCGTTATCCACCTGTGTAGCTTTTGAAAGTAATGTTTGAAAACAAGCTTAGGTCTCCAGCAATAGTCTTGTACAAATGATTGTTGTGCTCTGTAATTTGACTCGTTGAGTTGTAATGTAATCTGTATCGCTTCGCTACCTTATTTCCAGTCTATTCTCCATCCCAACGTTTTTTGTCATACCTCATTCGTTCGCCAGGACCCATCTCAAACTCAGCATTATAAGCGGCCGAGGACGCCCTGCAGTAGTTAAGGCAACTACAAGGAGTATCCAGGAGCTGTCCCGTATCAGCGCTTTTGTCCAAGCACGAGTACGGACTTCCCTGACCAAGTGCAAAAATAGGGGCTGTGCACGTTGCTCACATCCTCGCACGTACCTCTGCTATGATAGCAAGAACCTTCACTCGCCCGAGTGCCAAGGAATTATGGTTGCTTTACTTGACGACAAGTTACTAGACTATCGGACGACTTACCCTTTCTTACTGGTGGTCGACGTGGCCCTCTACCTTCTCCTCGAAAAGGACTACTTCCAACGGCGGATTGCCACCTTTGCTCTCCTGACTTTGCAAGAGTCATACTTTACAACAGACGTTCTTTTAGTCATCTGCGACCGTTTAACAAACAATCACGAGGACTTTGCTCGTTATTTAGACTTGCAATATTGTTCCCGTACGGACACAATTGTGACCGTGGCGCACAATCTGTATCCGTCTCTCTTCCACGGAACTGGGTTCTTCTGGGGAGAACCGTGACATTTTATGTAATTTTATAAATTGCAATAATTTTTTAATTTTCTGTTCCTGACATTTACCTCGCCTTATTTAATCTATGTTCATAGTTTATTTATGTAATTCGACTTTCCCTTTTTAATTTCCAAGTCTTTCTTACTTTTTATTGAACCCCCGAGGCCACTATAGTTAGGCTAGTTCAGTTTATGCCGTGGTTCAGGCACAAAAACAAATACAAACTTTTTAAAGACAAGGAAATCAAATATAAAATTTCCACTTTAATATCCAACAAAAGTTTTAATATTTTAATTTGCTGTGCATTTTTCTTAATTTTTCTCCTATAATTTTTAATCGTTTTCCTTTTCTCTAATCAGCTGAGGACAGCTGAGACTTAAGTTGGGAGGAATGTGAAGAGAGGATTTATTGTTATTCAGTTATTTTGCTTTCGTTGATAAAAATATGAAAAGCCAATGTAGAAATCAATTATCCTTTAGTCTTAACTTCTTTTAGCCGTAAACAACCTGTTGATTTATTGAGCATAAACTTATTTGTCAAGTCATAATTATATTTAGTCTTCAAACTGTAATCAACCTGTAAGAAGCCGTTATCCACCTGTGTAGCTTTTGAAAGTAACTAGACGATCTGTGATCGCTTACTCGTGCCTTTTGTCAGTGTTTTGACTTAGAACAATGTTGACGTTGGATAAAAATACATAGTAAACTCTCTTTGAACGACCACTCTCGTAAGCGACCATCTCCTGTGAGCGAGCCCCTTTTGAATTTACCGTTTCGTATCCCATATAAACTCTGTAAAAAATGCCCTCCAAAGGGGTAGGAGGGGAGGGGGGGTGATTTTGTTGGTACAGAAAAAAGGTTTTTTATCACGCTCTCAAGTGCTCGAAATTTTTTCGTTAAATTGCAAGGATTTAAGTGGCAGTTTTGGCTTACACGGGATATATTTTTTTTCAATATCATCCATCCCCTAAGCTAAATAGTCGGCCTCTAAGCGACTGCAGGATGATTTCTACACAGGTCCCTACTCATTATGCACGTTGAAGCAGAAATGTCTTGTCTGGTGCAAATATTTCTTGTGTTCGAAGAAAGGAAATAGTAAAGTTACAGAATGCATAATGAATAAGATACAAAGTTAATCATACAGTGTTTTTAGATAAACGATTTCATTTAACTCTGTAAAAAATGCCCTCCGAAGGGGTAGGAGTGGGGGGGGGGGGGGGGGTCATTTTGTCGGTACAGGAAATGTTTTTTAGCACGTTTTCAAGTGCTCGAAATTTTTTCGTTAACCCTTTGCGGACCACTGTCTGATATATCAGACACCTTATATGACTGCAATTTTTGAGTCAGCAGCGATCCCAAATAGAAGCTACCAGGCCCCACGGTGATTTCTGTGTTCACGGCACCTGTAGCTTTTATTGTCGATAGTTTTCCTGTTTAGCAGAGTTTTCGCAATATTTTCGAACTTTTGATCATTGGTACTTATTGTGCAGTATGACAGACAGAAGAATATTGTACAGTGCTCAAAATGTTATCAACTATTTCGAGGGAACCTTCAATATTCCTTGCGATGGTGCCGAGTTCGATATTGAAGGCTTTGAAGATGATAGTTCCGACTGTTCAGATGTGGATGAGCATGTATTTTCAGAGGCAGAGGAAGACGAAATTATACTCCCAAGGTATCCTGATGAAGAAAGTGAGGATGAAAACAGCGATGCAGTCGAGGAAGAGAGGAATCGTGGCCATCCTACACGTTTTTCATTCGAGGATCGTGAATGGAGTGACCAGAGAAGTGACATGGAGATACCTGAATTTCAAGAACCGGTAGGCCCTGTAAATATCCTTCCTGCAGAATCTTCAGCAAAAGACTTCTTTTCTTTGTTAGTGGATGACAGGATGCTAAATAACATTATTCGTGAAACAAACAAATATGCCGAACAGAATCTGGAAGATTCTGGGAAAGACTGATCACTTTGGGTCCCTGTAAATTTAATTGAACTCAAAGCTTTCTTGGGTCTTTTTATTGCAATGGGTTTCCATGCACTGCCTTCAGTGAAAGACTACCGACCTTAAGATATGAGGACGGGGCAATCTGGGACAGCTACCGGAAGTAAAATTGTACACGGACCCAGGCTCCCCGAGAACTCTCTACCCATCGCCAGCCCGTCCTCGCCTCCTCTATGACGCCATTTCTGTGATTTTGCCGTCCTGTAGAGAACGTGAGTCTTTTCCTGTTGTTTTGACTCAAATAATGTCCTAGTCACCATTCGTTAAATGGTTTCTGACAAGAAAACGTATTAAGATCGCATTTGTAGGGAAAATAGTGTATCAATTCGCATGAAAAACCGAAAAATATGAAAATATTTAAGTGTGCTTGTTTGTGTTTCAGTCGCGAATCATGAGTGTTCCCGCGCAAAGTGAAGTTGTCAAGAAAAGCAAGTCCCTGTAAGTATTGTTCAGGAAAGCTAGTAGAATATTGTATTATCTATGCATTTATCGAGCAAAGAAAGAATCAAGCTTATTCAAGTCGAATTCAGTGTTACTGAAATTGTGTTTGAATGCGATTTTTAAGCGCGTAGTAAACTTGTACAGTGTTGAAGCTTGAAGATTATTAAGTAAGGTATTTATCTCTTTGAGGGTAGTGATAGAGAACGCTTTTTGAGCTACTAGGATTTCAATATCCCCAGATTTAATCCGTATTAACCATATGACACACATGCAAGTTCTGAATAAAACATAAGTTTAATGATGTGAAAGAGTTATAGATGAGACAAATATTGAAGTATGCAGACTTTGTAATTCTGAACACATGCAGTGGATTTTACTGGGCCCTGAAATTTTTCTGAAGTTAAGAATTCAAGTGGGTGTTGAAATTATAACTTATCACAAGTTTCAACTGTCGCGGATATCCAACAATCCGTAAAAATAATGAACTTCCCCTAATATTTCAGTTAAGTTAATTTGTTTATTGTTCAGTAGCCTGGGACCAGCCTCCTTATAGGGGAATAGGGCGAAACAATCATAAATAATATATTTATTATAATTTTCAGGAAGCCAATGATTTGGAATGAAGAAAAGGATGAACTACTCTGCAGAGAAATATTTGCTGTTAATGTGTTCTCAGGCACTAAGAGGAGTACCGTAGCTCGGGGGGCAAAATGGGAACAAGTGGCCGAAAACTTAAACAATTTAAAAGATGTTTACTTCAAAGTTGACAAGCGGGCGGTTCGCGACAGATACAACAGCATTTCAAAGGATCTGCGAAGAAAGTTGAAAGATGAAGAAAAAGCCAGTGGAATAGAAAGTGATATGACAGATGTGGAAAAAGCACTGGAGGATTTAATCGAGAGAGAAGATGCAGCTGAGGCAGAGCAGAGAACCGTTGAACCTATTGCTATGACGTCAGTATGACGTATCTTGCTGTCGCCTCAAATTTATAAGCAAGGGAAAATTCCTACCAAGTCTGCCTGTGAAAATATTATCAAAATATGTTAAATGGTTCAAGAGATATTGTACTTTCAACAGCACTCAGTAAAAATATTTAAAAATTGTGAAAATAATTTTGGTCCTTGCAAGGATTTAGATTGGCAGTTTTGGCTTACACGGGATATATTTTTTTTCAATATCATTCATCCCCTAAGGTAAATAGTCGGCCCCTAAGCGACTGCAGGATGATTTCTACACAGGTCCCTACTCATTATGCACGTTGAAGCAGAAATGTCTTGTCTGGTGCAAATATTTCTAGTGTTCGAAGAAAGGAAATAGTAAAGTTACAGAATGCATAATGAATAAGATACAAAAGTTAATCATACAGTGTTTTTAGATAAATGTTTTCATTTAAAAATTTAACATAAGACACAAATTTTTTTTCAAAATTAAGTATTTATAAACATTTCTTTGAAGAATTACTGCTTCAGTATACTTAGATGTTGTTCTTCCATTAGGTATTACTACAGCCTAAATATCAAAGGATGATTACGTTGTTACATTTGTTATTAACAATATTGAACTTTTCAAATAGTTAACTACAGCTCAGTGAACAGTACAGCTGTTGGTTTTCTTTAAATTGAATTTGTCTAAATGTTTCCAACGGTCGAACTATCAAAGAACTATTAAACGTTTAAGCAATGCCTCTATCAATCTTAATTGATACTTAGCCTATTCAAATGTAAGGTGTTCAACTTTGTCATTTTAAATTTCGAGTTTGATATCCTAGTAGTACAGTTTTCTTCTATCGCTTCACAGAGTCCATCATGTTGACCACCTATAAAGACGGGTGTTACGAAAACTAAGATCCTCGAAAACTAAGACCTAAGACACCATCTTAGTTTTCGTAATTACGAAAACTAAGACCCTGACTGAGAGCAACAGGAAGCTTTCTAGTCACAGCGGAAATTGTTGTATTTGACTTTTTAAGATTCGATTTGAGCATTCTCAACCAAAGAACCAAAATGTGGTCGATTTATGAGCAGAACGACATTGCTTATGGTGATGTCACACAACTTCATTATTACTTTGGCCTGACTTCCTGTCGGCAGTTAACAAAGTTTAGAAAATTGCTAAACAGAGCTTATCAACCCGAATTTTGTGTTCTTCTATTAATTCCGATTGGCCGTAAGTAGCAAGGTGTAGTTAGGCGTCCTAGAGTTTTTGGGGGTCACTTAAAATTGCTAGCCCTATTCTATTTTATTATTAACAGAGGCAAAAGACTGTCTAACTAAAAGTCCTTTGGTTCTTGTTTGTAAGCAAGTCTACTGGGGCAGGAGCCCATTACCATGGGCTCCTGACTGGGGCGAATTCATTTGCGATTTCACTGATAGTGTTAACAGATTTGTCACATTCTAGACACATGCGAGACTGATACTGATCACTGATGGGGTCTTAGTTTTCCTAATTACGAAAACTAAGGCCTGAGGGCGAGCATAAACAAACTTTCTAAGCACAGCGAAAATTGATTTACTTTTCTCTTTTAAGACTGGATACTACCATTTCAAAAGCAAACTACAAAATTTGTGCGATTTATGAGCGAATAGACATTCGGTTATAAAAGGAACGAGAGTTGAACTGTATGTCACGCAAACCTCGGCTTTTAAATCTACCTAAAAACAATCATATCAGTCTTGCGTGCAATGGGTCTATGTTCGTTATTTCTTTAGGCCTTCGGAGTGCATAAAGGAAGTGGAAAGTAGCGTTAAAATGAAATCGCCTATGATCAGCACACAAATGTACATCGATCTGCCATAGAAGACATGCCCACGCTCATGAGCACAGGGACCCTACTGCTGCAAGTAATAGGCCTTCGGCTATGACCGTAAGCGGTGTTGCCCATGAGATTACGGTCGAAATCGCGGAGAAAAATAATATGGAGAAATGGCTTGCAGTTTTAGACTCGTACCCGGCCATAGGCCTGGGCACAAGTAATTAATGTCTTAAAACAAGCTCAGGTTTCCAGCAATAGTCTTGTAGAAATGATTGTTGTGATGTAATCTGTATCGCTTTGCTACCTTAATTCCAGTCTATTCTCCATCCAACCGTTTTTTATCATGCCTCGTTCGTTCGCCAGGACACATCTCAAAATCAGCATTATAAGTGGCCGAGGATGCCCTGCAGTAGTTAAGGAAACTACAAGGAGTATCCAAGAGCTGTCCGGTATCAGCGCTTTTGTCCAAGCACGAGTACGGACTCCCCTGACCAAGTGCAAAAATAGGGGCTGTGCACGTCGTTCACATCCTTGCATGTACCTCTGCTATGATAGCAAGAACCTTCACTCGCCCGAGTGCCAAGGAATTATGGTTGCTTTACTTGACAAGTTGCTAGACTATCGGACGACCTACCCTTTCTTACTGGTGGTCGACGTGGCCCTCTACCTTCTCCTCGAAAAGGACTACTTCCAACGGCGGATTGCCACCTATGCTCTCCTGACTTTGCAAGAGTCATACTTTTTGACAGACTTTCTTTTAGTCATGTACGACCTCTTAACAAACAACCACGAGGACTTTGCTCGTTATTTAGACTTGCAATATTGTTCCCGTACGGACACAATTGTGACCGCCGTGCACAATCTGTATCCGTCTCTATTCTACGGAACTGGGTTCTCCAGGGGAGAACCGTGACATTTTAGGTAATTTTATAAATTGCAATAATTTTTTTTAATTTTCTGTTCCTGGCATTTTCCTTACCTTATTTAATCTATGTTCGTAGTTTATTTAGCTAATTCGACTTTCCCTTTTCAATTTCCAAGTCTTTCTTTCCTTTCATTGAAGCCCCGAGGCCACTATATTTAGCCCAGTTCGGTTTATGCCGTTGTTCAGGCACCAAAAGTTAAACAGAAACAAAATTTTCAAAGACCAGGAAATCAAATATAAAATTTGCACTTTAATATCACACGTAAGTTTTAATATTTCAATTCGCCAGGCATTTTTCTTAATATTTCTCGTATATTTTTTAATCGTTTTCCTTTTCTCTAATCAGCTGAGGACAGCTGAGACTTAAGGTGGGAGGAATAAGAAGAGAGGATTTATTGTTATTCAGTTATTTTGCTTTCGCTGATAAAAATATGAAAAGCCAATGTAGAAATCAATTATCTTTTAGTCTTAACTCCTTTTAGCCATAAACAACCTGTTGTTTTATTGAGCATAAACTTATTTGTCAAGTCATAATTATATTTAGTCTTCAAACTGTAATCAACCTGTAAGAAGCCCTTATCCACCTGTGTAGCTTTTGAAAGTAATTATGTTTTAAAACAAGCTTAGGTTTCCAGCAATAGTCTTGTAGAAATGATTGTTGTGCTCTGTAATTTCACTCGTTGAGTTGTGATGTAATCTGTATCGCTTCGCTAGCTTAGGCTTAAATACCATGGCTTGGTAGGAGCTTTTTCGGTTACGTCCTGGTTATGTCCTCGTTCCATCTAGTCTTGCTTAGATTTTCGTTGGTTATATTTTGACTGTACCTGCAGTATAGTGGTGGATTAAAGTTCTACCTTGGATCCAAGTTGTGTTGTGATCTTTGTCCAAAGTGTATTCAGCAGACGTAAGAGATTCCATGCCTTCCCGCAGCCAGCAAGTGTCCCCAGGAAAATTCCTTTCCCAGAGAGTTTTAGAGTTTTTCCCGGTCCGTCAGTTTACCCATTAAAAGCTTAAAGTAAATCAAAGGCTCCTTCTAGCTACCTCATGGTATGTGGTAATCATTCCATGAAAAGCTGTCCTTTCCCCACACCATAAGGAGTTCATTCGGAATAGTTCGTTTTGTGCAGTCTTGCTACGACTGATCAAATACTCGTTGTCCAAACTGGAGACATTGTCACTTTTAAGACTTTAAAACCAATTTCTTTCCCCATAAGCATTCTTGAACACATTTCCTGTTCATTCACGAGACCTTCAAAAGTGTATTTTGATCAAAGATGGAGCGAAAGGAATGAAAACCCGCCTCGACAATCTTTGCGTCAGGCTCAACACAACAGATGCCATTTTGTAAAAATGTGCTGCCATTTTGTCACACCCTCTCACCCCACATATGTGAACATATGTGGACATCTAAAATTCGGTTTGAAGAAGCCGAAGAAGGACAAGAAGATGCTGGATCGTGGCGTTTACTAACCTCAACAAATAAATTGTTGGACCCATCTTGGAAGCAGCTCAACAAGAGTTTACCACCGCCGCGAAAATTTGTATGTTTCTTGTTACCTGTCAAACTACTATTGTTAAAGAAAACTGATACTTTCTTTTATTCATCAACACTTTATTTGCTTAACGCCTAGGTGTCGCTAATCTCATTACGGTCGAAATTCTATTTTTCCTTTTTTCTCGAAAGGAAAATCTGGGCGAGTTGTGCATGCATTTTGAACTCCAAGTCTCCAGCCCCTGGACCAATTTGGCTGAAATTTGGCCAAATTGTTGTCAGATAGCTTATCTACAAAACTGTGTCTGCGAATTTTAATTCTTCTTTTCATTTCAAAGTTATAGCCTATTTTGCACTAGTGTCGGCAATAATTTCTCATCCCCGAATATATGAAATATATATGAAAGCAGTATTAATTGTTTTCTTCTGTTTGTTTTTGGTGAGCGTGGAACTCAATGAATGAAAACACTTAGTTTTGCAAAAATCTCCTCATTTTTTAACCGCATTAAAGTTTTATACTTTTTAAAGGGAATTAGCTGTAATTATGATTATTCAGCTTTCAAAAAATATACGGTTTATGGGGGTTTGTGTTGAAACAAAGAGCGCTAGAAAGATCCGCACGCAGACGACCCCGGTGGGTTGGCTGATACCTTAAGTGAGTGAAATGTTCTCATCGGAGTTAGCACGAAAACGAACGTGGAACAGTCGACTTTTTAAATCAGTTTAAATTTTCAGAAATTTTGCAACCCAGATGTTTAAGCTTATAATCTTACAAAAAACATTTGCCAAAATGATGGCGAAGAAGCTAAAAGTATAAGCTTAACAAAGCGTTATATTTTTATTAAAGTTAACCTTAATGTTTTCAGTGTTGTAATAAAATTCTACCGCATTTACGTAACCAACTTAGTATTCACTTTCTCCTTTTATAAGTACAAAAACCACTTTGGATTTCCAAGGGTGGTAAGACGTCCCTGATTAAAATTCTGTAAATTCCTGGGGGGAGGGGGGTGCATGGATATTTTATGGAACCACACAATACAAACATTTAATAACAACCACAATATTCAGTTCACCTTTTACATTGGAAAAACTCTATAAGGAAGACACTAAAGTTTGTAACGCCAAAATATTTAGCGATCTCTCTTATATATTAATTGCAAGGGTGCTGTATGTGAAAACAAGTCTTTGAAGTTTCCTAAATGCCCTATCCTTTCAATCATGATTTTCCACACTAACTTTATGGACAAATGACTGCACTAGCATGATTGCCACAGGTCAGAAAATGGTAAGGGAAAAAAAATTCTTCAAGGTCAGTGAAAAGTAAGGGAATTTCAAATCAAGTCAGGGAAAGTTTAAGTCCTTGAGAGAAGTCAGGGAAAAGACTACTCATTTATTTCTTTCTAATTCAGTGATGGCGAAGGGCTAACGCTCCAAGTGTCAGCACCTCCTTTTTACCTTAGGGTGGTATAACTTACTTAATCAACTCATTTGATTTATCCAGTTTCTTATAAATCCATGTACACTGTATGTGAATTTCTGAAAGCATATTAAATAAATGGGTGGAGAGGTAGGCTGTGAGGAGAGGTTGGAGGCCATTACCAGGACTAATATTTGACTTTTCTAATTTAGTTGGAAAGTGAAAATTTAACTTTGTCAGAGAAAAGTAAGGGAATTTCAAGAACCTGTGGCTGTGGCAGCCATGACTAGATTCTAAGCCTAAAAGAAGAAATGGTATTGTTCATAGCTGAAAAAGTTTTACCACCTCTGACACAAACCCAACTCAGAAGAAAATTGTATTGCTTGTAGTAGCAGAGGAATCTTTTCCCAGATTAGGACATACACCCCCACCCCATAACAGTTTATTATGTTAAGCATAAAAAAATAACAATAATAATATCAATACCAGTAATAATAATACTAATAATAATAATAATACAATAATAATAATGATAATAAATACAAGAAATGAGAAAATACAAAAAGTGATAATAATATAATGATAAATACATAAACTGCAGTATTATTCCTCAAGAAAAACCATTTACAGGAGTCATATTTCTAGTTTTAATTACTCCGTAGATTTTCATTAAAAAGGTTTTTGCTTTCTGGTATTTAATACGTGTAAAACAAGGACTATTTTGTGACTTAGCCGACATCCAGATCCCAATCCTTCAAGAAATAATCGCAGTGTTTGAAACCAATCACCTGACATATCCTTAAATCGTTCCAATGAGATGATACATGTCAGCTAAGTCAGCAAACATAGCTTCATTTGTGTTTGCAAAGTCTGCCAAATATCAGAAGAACTCATTAAGAGGTATAGAAAATATATCTCTTTTCGCCTGTTACTGTACATGCTGAGAATCCATCAAATTTTACTTGTTTTTGCGTCTGTTTGAATAATTCTTGTCCGCCATGTTTGTTTTCTGTGTTTTATGCTGCACTGGCTTCTAAGGCACTTAGTTCTGGGAAGAAAGGAGAAAAATGACGTGTTTCGAGGGAGTTACTCGTTCCTTCAGCTCAAGACAGTAGGGGGTTTCTAAGCAACAAATCCAATATAGCTGCCCCAAATGGTGGACCTTCACAACTGAATTCAACCATTTATTACTCTAAAACCAATGCACCGATAGGCTTTAAATTTTGCAATCTTTCAGAAATAGGAATAAAGATTAATTTGACAGAAATTGAAGGATTACCCTGAATACTTTAGGGATGCATCTTTGAAAAGGCAAATCTAGCTTAAACAGATTCTTTAACTTATAAATACTTCTTACTAACCGAGTTCGAGGTCCGTACTGTAAGTTACGGACCAAGATTTTTCCGCCCTTATTTATTGCCCAAGCGTGAGGAGTGCAGGCAATAAATCCCAACTGAAAAGATGAGGATCCATAGCTTACAGTACAGACAGAGAAAAGTAGTTTTGTAAGTGATGCACAGCATGCTAAATTGACCAATCACAGCGCTCATACTAACTGAGAGATATAATAAGGATGCTTATATCAAATTACTGTTAAAATATTTAATTACAGTTAGCTATGTTTGTTCACTTTTTTGTAGTCTCCATCTGGTTAAAAATTTCATGAGAATGAGGCTTAAACTCCAGCTGTCAGCTGTGTATAGGTTTCTAGCTTGTTACTTAAATTGTTACAAATGTGCAGAGAATTATTCCTCGCGAAGCGAGGTTACTAATCGTGTCGCTTTCGGTCAGACCACGTGGCTCGCAAGCCCGAGTAAATCGAGCCGAGAGTTTTTATATATGTATATATATATATTTTAAAGGTGTCCGTTCGCAGGTGTGGTTACCAGGGCACAGTAGCGCATTTGACAAATTGCTGAATTTCCGCCATTGCGTATTCGGTGATGCCTTTTTGAAAATAATGTAAATTTTGTGGAAACCGATTTCACTCGTCCTGGAAGTACATCCCAGCAAGAAGATCTCCGAGATATACCAGAAAAAGCAGCAAGACATCGTAGTCGAGTAAGTTCGAATACCGTGAAAATCAACACAAGGAAAGCACGACTCAAAGCAGGGATAGAGAAACGACAGCAGGGAGAATAACAACAGACATCCCAGCAAAGACAACAACTGCTCGCCCCAAAATAGGCAAACGAAACGGCAGGGAAAAGGACCATGAATTCAACCAAGTTAATTTTGAAATTGAATGTGTTATTGATAGAAATACAGGACATGAGCGAACGATTACATAACGAAATACACTGGCGAACTCAATTTAGCAAAATGACTTCGAAGGGAGACCGAGGAGGAACGACTTCAACGATTAGAGATGTCTCTGGAAAATAATTCTATTATTCTAAAAACGGAATCGGAAGACGAGCAACATATTGCAGGAGAATGTATGAAGGTATTTTTTGTAATAAAACGATAGCCTTTCCATTTTGAAGAAATTCCCAACACAGAGAGTTGCAGTTGTGATAGCAATCATTTATAACTATGTGATCTGATATCATTGCAACAGTGAAAATATTGTAAATCATCTTGATCTAGCAGTTATGTTAAGCATATTCAACAGAATAGATACCCAGTGTCACTAAGTACTGTATTCTCTGATTGAAAGGTTTCAGTAATAGTGCATGGGGACAGACAAGTTTCATAGCCTTTTTACAATGGGTCAGTTTTACCTTAGAGTTCTATGAGCCCTTGATAACATTGCTATCTAGGACCCCTGCCCTTTTCCCACAAATGAAAAGTTAATTTAAGCCCTAATTTGCAAAATTATACATAACATATTAACTCTGTTACTTACTGCTGTTCATTTTTATGATATCAAATACCAATATTTAATAACAACCACAACATACAGTTCACCTTTTACACTGGAAAAACTATAAAGGAGAAACTAAAGTATGTAATGCCAAAACTTTTATGATCTTTCTCATATATTCATTGCAAGTGTGCTGTATATAGTAACAATTGGAACAAGTTTCATAAATGCCCAATGCTTTCAATCATGATTTTCCACACTAACTTTATGGACAAATGACTGCACTAGATTGTAAGCCTTAAAGTAGAAATGACATTCTTTAGAGCTGTTTTGATTACCACCACCTCTGATGGAAAGCCTATCAAGAAGATTTTTGTATTGCTTGTAGTAGTAGAGGAACAATACTTTTACCCAGATAAGGACATACATTCCATCCCATAACAATATACATTAAGAAAAACATATAACAATAATAATAAAAATATCAATACCAGTAATTAATAATAATAATAATACTGATAATAATATAATAATAGTGCTTCTTGTTACTATATGTCATTGGTTACAGTTCAATACCTCAAGCTGCTTTGACTTATGAAATGACTATGAAATACCATACTATTAAATCTTTCTTCTGCAGTTGTTATCATTGAAATTTTCATATATTCAAAATCATATACTATTCTTTTGTTGGGTATGGATATTTTGGCTGTTTCTGTAACAGCACAATAAACTTTCATGTGGTATATACTATTGACTGCTTGATTTTGATTTTGCATTAATTTTTTTACAGGAGTATGTAGTGCAGCCATTTTTTGAACACATGAAGATTTCAATAACTCTTTCTTACATTGGTTTTATGATTACCTAAAAAAAGCACAGCCACATACTATACAGTAGGCACTCTCTATTATCAAACCTTTATTCAAAGTTTTTGTAGAATCCAATTATTTTACCCTCAATTTTTTTATGTAATGACATTGTATCTCTAACTTCTGTTGATATGGCATCACTTTTGAGGGAAGAGGAATTTTTCTATCTACCACTGGGAGTACCATTCCAACTGAAGAGAGTAAACAGATTGAAACGTGCACTATTCATAATGCTCTCAATTGTGGTTACCTAGGAATGAAATAATTTTCAATTTGTTTTAAGTGAATATTATTGTCATACTTCATAAACTCTGTATTCCGTGTAAGGATAACAGATAATTTTACTTCTATTCCTTCTGGTGCAATCTCAGTGGCAGTGAAAGAGCTAAATGACGTTAACTTTAAGCACTGTGTTGAGCGGTATACTGATCATGTCATTTGCACAAGGTGTCAATAATTGTGTACCAAACAAAGCATAACGAATATAGTAATGGGAATAGGATAATAGCTAAAGGCATTGTGACTTCTTCAAAAACTAGCTTCGCGAGGTTTTGCGGGAGTCGTATTTCTAGTAATAAATTACTTTCAGTTGAAAAATTTTAAGTTCTTATTGCTTTGAGCTTCCCTTCAAATAGTTTCACTCCCCATTTTGTTGTGGTCTTGGGGGATTGTGCCTCGGCATTAGTCAATGGTAACTTTGCAGCCATCCTCCTATAGCTAGACAAAATGCAATTTCTCAACTGTTTTTGCTTCTTTTTTCTTAATTTGCTTTATTGATCAGCTTTCAAGGGAAACATTTTTTTAAGTCAAATAAGGTGATGTAATTTTGCATGCTACTGCTATATGCTACTGTAAGATTATTGCTAAGGCCCAAATTGTTCAAAGTTGGGTAGGTAATATATATTTTACCTGGCACAAGGTTCGAAATAATACTATTGTCATTTGTGTGATGTTCCAATTATGTTTTTAAATCAATATTTTCAAACAGAGAACAGCTAGATAAATACTTACTCTCCTCCATGTTGTATAAGTCTGAGTTACATCCATTTACTGGCTCCTTCTGTGGGTAAGGTCACAGATGATTTAAAACAAGGGCACCATACCTGCAGAAGGACCCCATTTACTGTACTTTTCACTCTAACAGTGTCTCCATTTCTCTCTTACCTACAGAGATACTAAAACAATGCTTCCTGACAACAGTGGAGAAAGACTACAAGAAAAAGTCTGAGAAATATGAAGAGCACAAAAGAAATTGCAGGCAACAAGGAAGGAAAAGAGGTGAAATTTAGTAACCACAATTGAAATGACTGAAAGTAACCTCACAGAGAACATAACCATTTAATTGTTATGGGTGACCAGTATTCTGTTAGTAATGGGCCACCACACTATGGTACCACTGATAAAGGTAACGTTTGTGTGTGTGTTCAAATTATGCCTTACTGGCATCTAATGACCATCATTAGTCACAGTATGCAAAGTTTTATGGAATTGTGTTTTGTTTTTAATGGTAGAAAATAACAAGAAGGACCGTTGAATGGCAGAATTACTGACTGAAGGCTACATGTCCTCAGAAGAGTCTGACATGGAGGGAGACACCCTGGTGTATGTTGTCAGGACAATACCATGGGTGAGTGACCAGCTAAGGAAGAGAAGAGCAAAACTGGACAAGATTTATATGAAAGGACAATCCACACGCTTCCAGCAGAGAACGGTAAAAAGGGTGAGAATGAAAGGGGTACCTTCCACTCTCCCAAAGCCTACTGAAAAAAAAAATATACAAATGTTCCACTTGTAGTGCACATACTAGTTATGCAACACTTTCAGGTGCTATCCCATGGAATATTCCACTCAACCTTTAGGCTTTTGTGTATACTAAGAAAATACTAGTTATGAGTGGAAATCCAATTCATGCACATGGTTGTGCAAAGCACAAGAATGACCCAGGACTCTGTGAACTTGTAAAGAAAGCTGCTCAAGGGTGGAAGCTTAAGCAGATATTGGACAGGCAGCGTGAAGAAAGAATCCAGCTATCACAAAATGGTAAAGGACTTCACACCAGTGATAGAAGCAGGAATTGAAGCCAAAGCAAGAGTTATTCAATGTGCAAACTGGCTTATCACCACCATGAATGAGGCTCTTCCAGACGGAAATTGGACATTACCAAACCCACATCCTTCTGCTATAGTCACTCAAGAAACTGGAAATGAAGATGACTACCACTTTCTTAGTAATTCGGTGGACGTCACACCAGGTGCAGTGCAGCATATTGTTTACATAGCAAACCTGGACAACAACCACATTGCGGACTCAGTTAACCAAAGAGTTGTACAGAATAGACCAGCATCGACTTTGAGCTAATTGTTAAGGGAGATAATGGTGGACAAGATGAACTGACAGTGCAGCAGATAACTGAGACAAGAGTAAGAGCTTTACTTATCACAAAGAGGAATGAGGACCGCAACTCACACAATTGTTTAATGCTTCAGAACTGGAGAGTTAATGTGGATTTGCAAGCAATTGTTGACACTGACCAATGTATTTGCTATATTGCCAAGTATGCTACCAAAGGTGAGCCAACATCTCAACAGGCAACAGAGATTCTCCAATCTGCCATTAATAAGTTATTCCATACAGACAGTGCACTTTCTCCTTTACGCAGAGCCATGATTCAAATTGCAGGAGAACGTGACATCGGATCTTATGGTTTTTAGAAAACCTCTGTACAATTGTACTCACAGCTTTCTCTGCATTTCACTGGATGGAAGCCAAAGAGTAGGTGGAGGACAAGGTGAAGAAGTAAACCAAGGTGACAGTGCTTTGGATCCCTCATTGAGTGATCATTATGCATCAAGGGCTCAGTTGCAAGAACAAGTTCCAGGAATTATGCGACTAAATTTACTCCAGTTTGCATCAGATTTTTATATCACAAAGGGAGAGGTAAGAAAACGAACCGCTATGATAATCGCAATTCTCAACCTCAAGTCACAAATCATAAATTGCCATCGCAAGTCCTTAACAAGAAGTTATGTTAAAGTCAAAGTTGCAAGTATAAACCTGGCGTGTTCGATGTTGATTCAAACTCTACATGACAGGTCTCAAAAACTGCTGAGCATGCGCATTCGTTTCCCGCTCTAAATGTTTCAAAATGGCGGACGACAAATCAGATTTTGACACGTAACTTAGCTGGTCACCAAGCTGCTCGTGCTTCTTGTATGCTGTTCAGTTGAAGCTCAGTGACGAGTATAATTCTTACAGATCGCTTTGGCTAAGGTTTATGTGAAATCGTCTGCCGTTCTTATCATATTTTTTCGCAGTTTCTGGTCCCAACCATTGTAAATGTATGCTGCTGCAAGAACACGAAGATGACCTGCTTTTTGTCGTTTGTTAAGAACGCACATTGTTAAGCTTGAAATTTGTACTACAGTTTCATCGTTTCTTTGGTGAGGAAATATCTAAATGATTTTTTTTTTTCGTTCAAATGAATTTGAGATAATCCGTCATGAAGATTGATTACGACTATCAGCCGAAGGGAGCCTTCTTTCAGATGGGATCTACGACTGTTCACAGAACTGCCGCTTGAGTACCTTTGTAATTTTAACAGTGCAAGCTTCAGCTGACAGGCTACTGTTAGGTTCTTTGCCTTAATTTTCAATTCGTTTGATACTAGAGATCATATAAGATTGTAATTTCTAATCATTTTGACTTATTTTCTGCTGTTTTAGTCATTGTATGCTCGTGGAATGCTTGATTAAGTGTTGTCAAATAAATCGTTTTTGCCAGTCATTTGTGTCCGTAGAACTTTCTAGTCATTTGGCGTTTGCTGTGGCTTTTTAGCCCGTGAAATTTTCCCGCCAGTGAGAGTTGCAGCCGCTCTGAAAAAAAAATATGTGACCTTTTAAAAACCCTTTAAATATATTTTTTTAAACGCCGAAATGTTTCAGTTTCATTGTGTCAACTATGAACATGTTCTGTGTCAAGGCACCACGGGTTCGGCGTAATCAACTATAATATTTTGATCATTATTGGAGAAACGTATCTGAAATTTCTACAACAGTTAATGGTTTTAGAGAAAGCGTTTGTCTCTGTGTACGCCATTATGAGCAGCAAAAGCAGCTTGTAAAGACTGTTTGCTGTTTTCCGAAATTGTCTGGTGACAGCTGTTCAGGGAGGTTAACAACTTGCCCCCAGCGACTTACTGTAGTCTTCAAAAATATTGCAGACGGAGTTACAAACCTGTTTTTTGACGACAACAACATTTGTCAGAAACATTTGTTAGCGGCCGATAAAGACGAACGAGTACTAAGTGACAAAAATTACGTTTCTCCAAGAAAGGTAAGAACTTATACAGCACTATTTGCAATTAAGCTTAATTCAAAATTCTGCTTTGCACTGTTTCATGACTAAAAAAGAGCTTAAAAAAATTTGGTAGCGACGACATGCAGTCAATGAAGAGAACTCCACTTCAGCCAAAGTTTCTCCGGGGCCACCACTGTGGAATGAGTTATTAGAAAAAATTGAGCTGCTGGAAAAAGAAAATGAAGCGCTAAAGAAAAGATGTGTGTATGGAGAGAGGGAGGCCGAAAACCTTGCAAAAAAGAACTCCTCCCTTCGTAATAAATGTAAAGGTGTGTAAGCACTGAAATCCGTAACAAGGATTTTGTTGGCTTCTACTGAAATGTATGAAATCACTTAAATGGTTTTTTTCAACCTGAACTTTATCTGGCCTTCAACTACTACTATTTTAAAACACAGGCACATTATTCCACAGTTTTACATTATATGGAATCATCCATGCATTTTAATTAATTCAACTCTGCAACAAACCTTCAACTTACAGGTTTTATTGGTTAAGCTAAACCAAAATAATCTTTCCAGTGAGGTTTCTGTTTATTTGACTAATGTGAAACTGTACGAAATATTAGCAGTTATTTTTTTTGAAAACCTTGATTCAGTTTAATCTAGGACTAACCACCATAAACCACCTTTGGAAAGCCGGGCCCAGAAGAAGAAATGAGATTTAATCAAGTCAATAAATTAAATTAGAGACTACAAGCAGCCCCTATTCAAAGGAATTTCGGGGGGCGGGGGGGAGACTGCCACCCAACAATTCACCCCATCTATGGGGCAAACTAATTTGAGTTTTGAGAGGGTGGGGAAGGAAGATTTAAAAAAAAATTCCTGCAGCCTCCCAAGCAAAGCAAGCACCCCCCCACCCCCTCACAAATTAAATGGTTTGCTCCTTCTAATGTACCCAAATACATTGACCACTTTTAAATAACATCAAAACATAACGCCACTTAAGTTAGAACTAAAAACCACCTGCAGACTTAGAGCAGCAGCATGAATTTCTCAAGGAATCAGAACTCCATGACAAAAGAGCAAACACTGAGCTTCTGGAAAAAATTGAAGGTATCTAAGCAAACATGGATTAGATGGAGTTATCTCCAGCTTCATTCATTCTTTATAGATGAGGAAAATTGCAGATATAAATTTTATTCCAAAGTAATGAACATTGTGAAGATTTAGTGTTAAAATAACCAGTGGCCCATGGATTTATTTTGGGACAAAAATAAGCATCAGCTCGGCCAGCTTTGCCTGCCAGTGGTCTACGTACCTTGGAAAATTTGAATTTAGCAATAAACTGGTTTCACAATACATGTATCTTGAGCTCTTTATCTTATCTTTTACTTTAGTCATAACCCAACATCCTGCGGGGGATCCCCACTTTTTGTCCTTTACCTTTCAATGCTGAATGTAGTTTACCCAAGACACCCATCTACTGCTTTTTAAATAGTTTTCATTAATTTAAAAGGCTTCTCAGAACATTCCAGTTATTACCAGGGCTGTCACTTATTTTTCAAGTTGGTGGGGAAAATAAAAAAAAATTAGCTGGGAAACAAAATTCATTCTGGTGTTGGGCTGGGTGGTTTTCTTTCAAAGTAGCTGGGGCTCAAACTCATAGCAGCCGGGGAGTTCCCCAGCCAAAGAACAAAGAAAGAACACATCTGATGTTATTGTTCTAAATGTTTTTAGGGGAACCATCATTCAGTGCTTCATTCCACAAGTTTCATAAGGCACTAACTCTGCACTACGCAAAAGGGGGGAAACATCTGTATGATCCTGCTGCAATGAAAGTTTTCAGTGATGAGTGTGCTCCAGGTCTCTTTGGTGAAATATATAAAGCCATCCCGAATGATGACAAAGACAAACCATCCTTAAGAAGAGTGGAAGTCCAGAAAGTGAGAGTTGTGTCCATGCTACACAGTCTCAGTTTCTTTCGCAATCAGGTACATTGTATGCATGCATTCCCTTTTCCTACAAAGAAAAAGAAAAGGAGTGAGTTCAGGCCAACTGAGCAATAATAAATTAAAAACATGTAAAACATCTAAGGCCTGATATTAAATATACCAGTGCTTGAAAAGTTTTCCATGTGAATTTCTTTCTTTAGTTGAAAAATACAAGTTACTAGTAGTTATTCACACACAATCAAGAGATTTCCACACTAAATAAAAATATCTGAACTTGTCAAAACACTCATACTAGTTAAAAATAATTGAAAATTAAGAAATAAAATGCAATAAAATAACTGAAGGATAGCCAAGACTGTGAACATCAGAATTTATTTACTTTTTGCATGTTTTGCTACCAGAAAAATTGTCCAATGGAAAAAGCCAATGGGCTTAATCTGAAGATGAGTGGTGCCAGTTACAGTTCCCTTATGTCAGGAATGATCCTTGGATATAGCTGTCACCCCCAGACCATCCTTAACCATGAGAAAGGAGGAAGTTCCAAAACAAATAACACAGGCAGTGAAAGTAAGACTTACTGTCAGTATAACACTATAATTTCTATTGTGCTGTCTTTCAACAATTGCATGCCCCACCAAACAATAGCAAAACAGATGATAAATAAATAAATATATCCATAACAACCTTTGAAAGAAAATGAATTTCCTTGGAGTTTTTTTGTAACATTATTTCATACACATGCATCATACAACTCCCTTAAGCCCGCTTCCCAACTGAATACAGGCATTTAAAAAATTAAAAAAATCTTTTCAACCTTATTACCAATATGTAGCTATCACATCAAAGTGTAAGGAACAAAATACCACACACTAAAATATTATGTTTTTGAGTGCAAAGGCAGGAGACGATAATTTAAAATGATTCACTCTCACAATTGAGCATAACTTACAGTACATGTTGATCCACAACTTGCAGAAACAACAGTTCATGATCCTTGTGGAAGATGACATCCACTTTATTCATGCAAACCATCATCCAACCAGTTCTGTCACAAGCACCACATGGCACATGTGTACAGGAATAGTTGACATCCACGAAACAAATAGAGGCTGTGCCACTGGGGGGCGACATGACCAAAAACCATCGGAATGTACAAGTTACAATGAAAGATGGGTCTGTTCGACCATGTAGAGGTGGCATCGACATCCAGCATCTTCTTGGCTATGTCACAGTGAAAATGTCCCCATACTACACAGGCAGTTTTCTTGACCAGCTACCTGGAGCATTCAAAGATCTTAAGTTGGAAAATGCTCAAAAGAGTTTCATGGAATTAAGGTATTGTAGCCTACTGCATTCAATTCCTCAAAAGATTAAATCGTGATGTAATTACATTTCTGTAACATTTTAAAAGGCATAAATATCCAACTATTGTATACTATAAATATTACCTTTTTAAGGGTATACTGGGATCATGCTGACAGAGAAGAGCTTCAGACAGTCAAGACTGCCTGGTTAATTGATGAGTTTGAGCAATCACTGCACAGTAAATGCGACTATACAGAAGCCTTAAACCATCTCCTGAAGGTCTGTCCCAGATAACTGATTACTTGGCTGAGTTCCAGTTGGTGCTCACTGGAGATTTCCCTATTTGGAAATACAACAAGAAGCTAATTGCAGAGGTACAAAAATTAGAAGCACTGTGTTTCTTCCATTAGCATTTACTGTTTTTCCCATTAGCATTTACTGTTTTTCCCATTAGCATTTACTGTTTTTCCCATTAACATTTACTTGATTATTATGTACATGCTAAAGTAAGCCATACTTCACATTATGTTCTCGAGACAAATCAAATATAAACAAATACATAAAGATGAGCTATTGAAGGTGACAGAAATAAAAGATAACTACAATATAAAATGTATTGCCTCTGCATTTTCACTTACAAATGAATAAAATAAAATAAACAGGAGTTTTCCAGTTGCTTCTCTACTGTGTTGCTCTTTATCCACTGTTTCAGATGGAATTGGAATTTAGAAACTTAATGTTGTTTTTTTTATGGAAGGGTAAAACCAGAGAACCCGGATTGCCTACATAAAAAAGAAATGGGAATGCATCAATTAAGTTGACAGCTAGATAGTGATAATAATTCATTAACATACAATCGACTAACAGTTCTTTTATATTTTATCTCAACAGTGGACAAATGAAAACCCAGTTAAGCTGCCAGCCATAGACCGAATGCATAAATGGCGGCCAAAAAATTATTCTTTTGTTTATGTGCTAATTAGACTCACTAGCACCGTTTGCATGGACAAAATTCAAAAGAATTGTTGCTTGAGAGAGAGGTTAGTGACTTTAATTAGCATATAAACAAAAGAATACATTTTTGGCCGCCATTTATGCATTCGGTCTATTACCCCGTGGCAAGGACCCTATCATGTTGCATTGAATGCAGAAGAGTCCACTGTACTCTTATTTTGGCCATTCTTTGAAAAGTTATACAAGGGGATTTTTGGCCACGGCAAAAAGTTCCCAAAAAAACCACGAGCAGAAAAAATTTCAACTGTGACAACAGCAGCGTTTGGTGGCTGGCTTCTAGTAAGAGACATGGTGCTTGAACTGTTTGGCCAGTGCAAAGACCCACAGTACATCTGCTGTTTTACCTTCTTGATGAACTCTGTTGTCTTAATTTTTTTTTCTACCCTGCCATTTTTTGTGGTGGAAATTTCAATATGTGGTTACATGCAATGATGCGAGTTGTAATGCTTTTCATAAATTTCAACCGCAGAAATTATAACAAAGCAACCCTCTGCCAGCTAAGTGATCTGTTGTTCCACCTATCAGACTAGACGCTCTCGGGAGCGTTCACTCGGGCTACACTTGATAATACGGCTTCGAACAAACGTGAATGTGGGTTTACGCCTAATTTTTGTATATATTGTATACTATATGGTTGGTTCCACGACCGCAAAAAAACCTACCAGACTGTATATCGCACCGTAATTGTTGTCGACGTCGTGTTTAAGCTGAGCGATTTTATCAGAAAGTTTTCTAAGGTTTTACAGAAATTTCAGTGATAGTTGGGTTTGTTTACTAATCAAATTAATGTTGACCAATCAGCTTTCTTGGTTCCCACGGTAAAAAACAGTCGTGAAACTTGATGCCATTCATCTGATTCCAAGTTATCGAAGGCGAAGAAGCGATATGTGGGAAAAACAACAATATTACTCCTCAATCGCGGGATATACTTTTCTTCCGATTTAGCCTTATTGGCCCTGTTCCCGCTAATCTCTTTCCACACGACCACGTAGAAAAAAAACTTGAGTTTGAATAAGAAAAAATCCATGGATGATTTTGAAATAAGGCGCCTTGCTTTCATGCCTTCAGGGACACCGCAGACCGCGAGCAGCGCAGGCTTGCTCATTCTCGACGTTGTCGATAGACTTATAGGAAACCGAAACCTAGACTCGCGCTACCACAGGTAGCCCGAGTAATAATCCAGAATTGGAAGACAGGTTCCAGACCTATTTACAGGTTCTCACTGAAAAGAAGATTGAGATTCTTCACTCTGTATTAAGAAGGTAAAAATGTATTTTTCATCACATCATATCAAGGCCGAAACTACATATCACAAGTTTAGAAAAGATATCACACTAACACTGCTGATTTGTTTGAAAGAGCAAATCCACCAAGACACATATTTATCCTCTGTCATTTGGTGTCAATGCAAACTGTTGTGAAAAATGAGAACTAGTAAAGTTGTATGGTTTGTGATAAAGTTTTGGTTATTAATCATTATATTACAGGTGTGTACCTATGACAGCTCCTCCAAAGCTAATAAGTACAACTGCCCATGCCCTCAGTGGAAGAAAATTCGAAATTGAGTTTGAAGAGTGGTTTTTGCCAGCATATCAGCATGGTAAAGGAAAAGCAGACCAAACAGAGCTAGCCCTGAAAGCTGCAGAGTTTCTTATTGACCTATTTGCACGTGTCTGGTCCACTATGGGACAAACCATGAAAGTTCCAAACGGATCACGAAAATACCAGGTGAAACCTTCAGTTCAGAGCAAAAATTTCCACTTTATTTATCACTATACCTATTACCATTTGGGAGATAAGCTGGTGGCATGGGTATTATATGCCAAAATAATTAATTTCCCGTACGAAACGAGCAGATCTGCAACAGATCTGTTTTGACAAAAACAGATCAATTACAGACTAATTTATCGTCTGCAGAGTCTGTTTTCAGTCTGCTGCAGATGTTAAGCTTTAATCCTCTTCGCAATTTTACGACTGCAGACGAAAAACAGACTAACAACAGATCTGCAGATTATCTGCAGTGTCTGCAGATGATCTGCAACACGTTGAAGTCCAAAAACCTGATCGATAGACCATTGATTGTAACGTGACTTCGGTATAAACCTTAGTTGCATCAGTCATTACTGGTTCGTTTTGAGATTTAAAGTAAAATAGTTCGATTCTACAGATAAAAATGTGTAAATAAGAGGCATAAACGGTAAGCCATTTACGTACAACGCATTAGTAAGTCAAATGTTACGTTAATAGAACACTTAAATACACTTTCAACCTTAATTCATTTAAGAGCAGTGCAGGGCGAATGGGTGTTAATTCCCAGTTCCAAACGCTCAGGAAAAAAACATTTCATTGATCGACATATCAGTGTTGATAGAACAACGATATGAAAGTTGAAGTAACACATGAATGAATCAATTTATGTACTATGATTATTTTTCTTACCTACAACAGCTTCAAAACATGAGGAGACGATCTTCTTATCAGTTTTCATGATTGACATGAAGGTCATGCCGCCGCTTAAATCGAAAACACTTCTGGAATTGTCACGCCGGCACTCCTCCGATCTGATCCCTTTTAAAACCATCCTGCATCCTTCTGACTTATTTAAAACTCAATGTAAATATATCGCAGCCATGAAGAAAATTAAATAAATGTACAAATTATCTTTACCTTTACTTGCTGTTCTCGACAAAGAGAGAAAACTACAAGTGAAATCTCCTCGGCCTCTGCGAACATGACAGATTCTCCTGGCTGATACCGGACACCTGTCACACTTGAAACGTCCAATAAGAGTAGGAGATGTTGCTAACACTGATATTCCTTTCAGTTGAAGTGTCACATTCAAAGTTTGCGAGCAAACAAAACAGTCCAAGAAATTGCTTTTTGATATAAAAAGATGGATTTTGCTAGTTCGTTGGATGGAAGAAGATTTAAATAGCGTCACAAGTACATTATGCCGGAGAAATCTTCGACGGCTTAGAGGCCATGGTTGACTGGGAGGAGGAAAAGAAAGAAAGGAAGACCGGTAAAAAACTCCCTACTCAGGAAAATTGTTAAGACTGGGGTTGGTGGTTTTTCAACTGTTTTAAGACTTCTTTAAATGTAACATTCCAGTTTAACTAAACTCTGATGATCGTTCAAAAAACAGGGTAATTATCAGAGGTGAACAGCAAATCGAGAAACAATTTTATTCACAGCATTCGTTTCGAAATCATATTAACTTACGTCAGGAGTAACGGTGACGCGATTTACAGATTTTTATGGTTTGAGCAGATTTTCGTGCACATTGCACATACGTAGCTGTAGTAAATAGTAACATTTAAAGATCAGTTCACAAGGCTTGGATCATTTAAATGGGTAGTTTTAGAAGCGAACAGGCAATCCAGCCATGCAATTTCTTAGTACAATTACGTTAATTTTGGTGCGCAAAATAGAAATAATTACTATGCAAGCAACCTGCTCCACCTCAAGCCACCGGATAGTCTTTGTAATAGTTGAACTTGAAGCTTTCAGTTGGATTTTGTGGTAGGTTTTTTTTCTAAATCTCTCAGAGTGAAAACACCACCCAAAAACGCCAAAGGAAGAAGTCTCGATTGGCAATGGAATTGATGAAATGGATTTCATAGATAATACTTTAAGAAAATACTTTAAATTCCTGCTAGTTGTATTATTTGCTTTATATGTCAACATTAATTGTTTACTTTTGATGAATAACAGACCGATCTTCTCTATGAATCTTTTAAATAAACGTTGTTTGATTGGTGCATTTTGTGGGCTTTTTGTTTAACATGATAGGCTGATTTCGTCTCCAGAGCGTCTGCAAATTTGCAGACTTATTGCAGATCGTTGCTGCAGACGCTCTGCAGACATTCTGCAGATGATCTGCAGATAATCTGTAGATCATCTGTAGATTGTCTGCAGATCTGCTACAGATATACCAGCAGATCTGTAACAGACTATAAACAGATCTGCTCGTTTCGTACGGGAATTTGAACAAACAACACTGATATAAAGTCCCCCATAATAGTAGGCAATCTGTTTAAAATCAAATAAAGGGGGAACTTGAGAAGACCAACAAACATTTTAAAATATAAGCTTTTAAAACTTTACAAGCTAAATTCAAATTTACCTTTTTACAGCCATATTATTTCTCTGTCCTTGACCCAACCATGGACCAAAGATGTTTGCCTATGGGATACTCTTTTGCTGGTAGTGAACCAGACCCTTTGGTTGCTTGTGACTTGACAACGTGTTTGGTGCAGGACAATTTTGAAGAATATGTGAGGCTGAACTGTAGGCATTCGTTCCACAAAGATTGCTTGCAGCGCCGATCGACCTCCCATGTACTCTGTACAATATGCCATCCTCTTCTTCTAAGAAAAATTGAACAGCTGTCGACAACGATGAACAGGTACAATTTCTATCTAAAAAGGGCTGCAAAAGGCATGTTTTTTTTATAACGGTGAATCAGCAAGCTTTCAAAACACAAGTTTATATGTCGTTTCTTGTCTTGATTCTGCCCATTCTTTATGTCCACTGATATAATCTTGTTTCCTGTCCAGGTATCTCGCCGGCGAAGAAATCGACAGTGACTCAGAAGACGAAAGCGAAGATGATGACGACGATGACCAAAACGATCCAGAAGACAAATACACGAAGAACGAAGAAAGCGAAGAGGCCGTTTACTGGAAAAGAGTTGAAAACCTCCGAGTAATGTTCAGAGAACTATTTACCCCGCTTAATACGGACATCAAAACAACCGTTTTGCCGATGTACTCCAACGCCACAGAGAAGCTGAACGCCAAAGAGAAGCCCGCCAAACAGCCAGCAACATCAGCAACTTTGCAACCTGGTTTTCGATGTCCACAATGCAGTAAAATATGCAAGTCATCCTCTGGACTAAAGAACCACGCCAAGACCCATCAGTAACCAGTGATAAAGTAACAATGAAATGAAAATCTGCTTCTTGGAACGAAAAGAAATTAAAGCTTTCAACGGGATCCTGTCCGCCACATTGGCCGCCACGAACTTCAACACGATTCGAAAGCCTGCAATAACCTAAACAATAACCAGCGGTAACGCTTCTGCGCAAGCACTATAAGAGCATTATTTTAACCAATCAGCGGTTTTTGAGACCTGTCACTCTACATATATTGTAAACCCTTGCACTCCCTAGAACTGACCAGTTGTTCTCTTCATTAAACATTAATCAATTTGTTTTAAGTTAGTTGGCAGAATTAGGAGCTGCATTCAAATTGGCCAATTATAATACTGGTATATTGATTTATACGTAAAGAAATTCATTTTCCATGAAACTTTGGCAGTTAACTATTTCTTCCTTCGATGTAAATTTAAATACAAATTAAGGTCGTTTTCACGCTCGAGTAGGAGAACGATAGTGAGTTACTTTCTACTCAAAATGTTTTGCGAAAATCATTTTTTTGCTATCTGCCTCCTGACTATATGTTTCAAAGAGGATCCACTATGGGGGTGACACCTACAACATGAGAGTAGAGTTGGCTGTGCTTGATTGGGTAAAAAAAAAATCAGCCTCTTATTTTACCAAACCAATTAAATTAACAAATTAAACAGTAATGTACAATAGTGGCATTTGTTATGCAAAGAAGCACATTTGTATATTGTTGTGTTTTGTTGTGTATTCTTTATATGCTTATGATAATATTCTCTTGCAGAATGAAAATGTGAACAGAGAGGCTTCATCTTTGCAGATGTATCAGCATGCAAGGCATCCTAATCGGTTGGCAGAGACTAGGGTCTTAGTTGAGAAGACATTCCAGTTTAGGGAGACCATCTGGTCTCGATTCTTCTCGTTGAATATTTAGATTTATTAGATTGGTGCTAAATCTCACTAACTATGAAAGCCCAGTATCTTGCTAAATAAAATCTTGGTAAATGAAATCTTGCAAGTAACCATTGATTATAAAAATGTTGTATTATACTTCTCTAACTCACTCAGCATGAACAGGGACATATTAAGATGAAAAAAAAATTCATATTATGGTGGTTGTGAGGAAGAATTACGTAAGGAAGTGTTTCTTGCACATTGTTTTGTTTGGTAACCCTTGTGATTATTACCATGTAAAGCGTGCTATATAAGTTATCAGTTATCACTGTTCTTATGGTTATGGTAGCGCACTGCATTGCAATGCCCACCCAGAAGTTCTATACTATATACGAAAGTACTCAACATGAAAAAACCCATAGTCAGACTTCTCAAAAAACAATACCTTTACCTTGGATTGTTCAATGTACGCTGTGAACATATTTATATGCTGCATTGCAAACCTGACCTATGCAAATGTTTATGCATGGATTTTGAAGCTCTGTAATATTATGCTATGATCTAACTAAAAGGGGTATGCTGCGTCTTGTCCTGGCTAGTTAAATGGACCATTTCAAGTCAAGGCATCGAAAAAAGGATGTAAATTCTCATTATTTACATTACTCCCGTTTATGCCCCATATAAGGGACACCGGGAGGGTTTGGAAACCTTGACCTTACATCTTTCACTACACACTTCGGCATTCTCTCCCGTACTGCGTCCACATGGTCCCTCAGCTCAACTTTTCAGTCTTTCCAGAGACCACATTTTTTAGGGCACCCCAGTATGTCTTGTAGTCCTTCCTTCTTCTCACATGATTCTGTATGTGGGCCTCACGAAACCCAAGGTGCTAACGGCTGTCGGTGGTGATGCAAGGCGTTTGCCTGCAATAATCACACATTTGTGCTTGGCCTTCTTCAATAATATCAATGTCTGTTGAAGAAACATATCAAAGGAATTATCAGAAGACAAGGCCAATTGAGGTCGGTATACAGTAATAAATGACCTTCCCACCAAATTTGCAGTATTTTCTTTCCACATTCACTGGTAAGTAAAGACCCACGATATATTCGAAAATTAAAATAAATTTTAGGGTAAGAAGGTAAGCCTTTTAGAGGTTAATCAAGTAAGGAAGGGTATGTTATTGCCATCCTAGAGATCGAAATTCCTTGCTTGTATCAACTTAGGCCAGTGGTCAAGTCACGCCATGAGTTTATTTGGAAAATGGCATGGAAGTGCACTCCATGTATAAACCGTAATCCGTCGGCTTGTCTTGATTGTCAGCTATTTACAAGCTATTCTCTGCGATTGGCACATTGTTCTTATTACTTAGAATGAAAAATGTTACAATTTCTTCTATTGTTTTGTCAAGAGAGTAGTTTTAAAGGTCGAAGACTTGTGACTAGTTCATTTGAGCATAAAAAATTAGGTTTTGTTGGACTCTCAATAGGGGTCATATAATAGGCAGCTCACTGAAAGCGCGTTTATTCACCTTGTAGTCAAATTAGAAATGGCGAGAAGATCATTGAAGTGAAGATGAAGTACCAAATAACCTTACCATTTGTCGAAACATTGGCGGTGGGAGCAACAGCCACAGCTTCTTGTGGCACTACATCTGTATAAGGCAGTTGTTGTATTTCCGCTCTTACATTTCTTCGTCGTTTTGTGGCTATAACCTGCCCTTCACACTGGTTGAGGAATGCCTTAAGCATTTCTACGTCACCTTTCTTAAACTTTTATGGTCATCTGTGTGCGTTATTATTTGGAAAAGACATGAAGGTTTTTACTGAAACCGGTTGCGCGATCGTACAAGAAAGCGGTTCATTTCAAAATTCAAAATTAGCGGCATAAACCTCCAATTTTCGTCTGATACAAAGGCACAAACCTCCACATATTCTTCCATTGTAGCAGACAATATCGCCGATCTCAAATACAAACAAAACAACCTCTGCAAATAAACTATAACATGCAGATTCCATGAAAGGTAGTTTTATTTCAGGAATATTTCATAGAGACCCGTATCATACGGCGGTTGATTGACAAATGATTTGGAGGTACCTAAGGTACCGCTCCTTTTATAGCGCGTCTTCGTGTTTAAGAGGCAAAGCAGATTGTCAGGATCAACCTAGATTCAAAGATTTTAACCGGATATTAAATTTGGCCTTTATGCTAAGACTTCCTTTTATCTTCTAGGGAAAGGCAGAAGAAATTAATTGTAAATATCACCAATTAGAAGGACATGCTAAAGAAGAATGGGATTGTTCTGGATGGGAAGAGATTCAAAATGGACTTAACAGGTATGTAGAACAACAACTGCAACTGATTTAAAGTGACTACATCAAATGTACTATTTGAAGAGTAGCAACAAAGTGTAATGGTAGATGTGGTAGCTAGTGGTTGATCTTTAGCATGCAACAGTGTGATGAATTCAGAAGCAACTGGAATATTGTTTACATCAACTATGTTTTGTTTTGTTTTGTAAAGTGATCCTGGACTTGAAAAGATTGTATCTGTTGCTTGTGAGAGATGATGATAATTTAAAGCTTGCAAGAAAAGGGCTGGAAGTGTTTTAGATGCCATGCCATAAGGGTATGTGGATGTTATTCAATGTCAGTTTTTGTATAAATGGCTGTTAATGATAGTGATTTAAGGTAGTGATGAATATGCTAACCATAACGCAACCTACTGCAGTGCGTCGAGCTGTCTTGTAAGCGAACTAACAGAGAACAAGTGAATCTGCTGGTAAATGCCTCCAAGCATCCAAAAAATATCACACGTGGAAGCCAATGTGAACCAACACACAGCACAAGATCTATCTCATTTATCGACTCAGTGCACCCCTAACTCGTGCAAGTTTAAAAACTTTATCGGGAACTATTAGCTGTCGACGGAACTGAATCAGTTGGCTCTGGGACATTCGGAAAATGCTTCCCTGCTGTATATCGCCGTGACTTCAGAGTGATTGTTAAAGAAATCAAAATGAAAGAAACAATGAGACTAGAAGTAGAATGGGCCAAGCATGAAGTGTTACGGGAGGCTTCCGTGCTGTCCGAACTTGGCGTTCATTTGGGATTATCCCATTTATTTGGTGTTTACTCTGAGCAAGTTCCCTTTTATCTTGTTCTATAGCACCCCATTGTTGAAGGCCAAAGTATGACGCTATCAAAGGCTGTGACAAACGGTGTGATTGCCAACGACAGCGAGTGCATAACAATACTTCAAGAAATGGGCAAAATCATGTTGTTTCTTCACAATGAAGGCTTCTTACATGACCTTAAAGCAAACAGTGTTGTGTTGGAAGGTGCAAACCATTAACCTGTCCTTATTGACTTTGGTAAAAGCCAGAAAATATCAAAAGCAAGGTTTTTGAAACCTAAAGTTAACATAAAGGAGGCATGCAAATGTTACTCTCACATAGCACCTGAATTGCATTGAGGAGACCGTCAGTCAAAAGAAAGCAATGTTTATTCTTTTGGTGCTATGATTGCACATGTCTTAAAGGACGGAACTTTCAACATTCCCGCCTTGAAGAGAGTTGCAAAAGGTGCCTTTCAGTGACTCCTGGAAAATTCCCAGAACTGAAAGATGTTGTAAAAGAAATGGCACATTAAGTTCTCTGGCAGAACTGGTGAAAGTGGCTATTTGTTTTGACCGGTGACATTAATGACAGATAAGGGTAAATAAGTCTTGTTTCAAAATTGTCAAATGTGATGTCAATATTTTTCTAATGGAATATTTGTACAATTATTTCAATTAACAGTTATAAGATTTTGTCAATTTTGACAGAAAGTAGTTAAAAATCTAAATGTTGACAGTTACAATGCAGGTTTTTGTCTTGAGTTGTGAGTATCCTGCTATGTTTTAAACAAACGGCTCCATACAAAGCCCGCATTTTAAGCCTCCAAAAATATGCGAAGCACACATCTTTCAAAGTCACTTAACTGTACTCAACAGGAGAGATCGATGATTTGAACAGGTCCCTGTAGAAGGAAACAAGTCACTTTGCCTACAAGTTGATTCACCTACACTGACGTAGTTTTGCCTACACTACTGTAGTTGATTCACCTATGCTGGTGTTATTTCACCTGCGTGTATTGCCTTAGGGATGTTGTAATGGCTAACAATTTCATCCAGTGAGATAATCACAGGTTGTGCAAAGCAAAAATAACTCCACCACACTCAAAACAATTTGTTATGACCAATAAGGATACAAGCAGAGCTTGCAAAAGGACATACAACAAAAGAAGCGATGTACAAAGATCAAAACTGCAAGTATTATGAGTATTATGAGGAAGGCATGAAAACATGCGGTTCTGACAATATGGCAAAAATTAGTCTGGCAGCTGAAGAAACTTGGCTGACCATCGATCAAGTAAAGGTAAGAAACACCACTATGGTACATGTAAGCAGAATACCCCGCCACTTATTTGCATCTCAAATAATAATAGTGATCGTTGTTGTGTGCTTCATGCTTCAAAGTACCCAGACAAAGGTTAATAAGTGAATGCATTAAGATGTGAAAAAAAGGTAAAAGTCAGGTTGAGTTTCTTTACTGTGATTTCGCTACGTAAGACAGTTCTAAACAAAAGCAGTCTTTCCTATGCTTCATTACGAGTTGTGTGCAGTGAAAGCCTAGAAGTGAAAGAAAATACTAACACACTCTCGCTATCAAAGAACTTCAATTCTGTTCATTAAAAATGTAAACTCGTGTGTGCGTTATTCATATGCTAAGTTAAGAAACAAATACTCTCCATTTGTCCAATTAAAACTGTTGAATTTTGATTTAACTGCAGGAATGGTGGTGACTGTCAATTGGGACAGAGAGAAAGTTGAAGTGGAGATACTAGCATTAGATGGTAAGTTTGACTTGAACCATTTCAGTTATGTTGATTTATGTTGATTGCACCGAAGAGAGGAACCTTGTAAGTAGATAGATCATGTTGACAAGAGAAGCTCCACAACACTGAAGGAATACATGATGTATGATAGCTAATATTTTCCTTAGAGCCGTGCACTCCCTTTTTACTTGAACGTTCTCTAGTCAAAAAGACACGCCCTATTGAATACATTGAATGACGTGAAACTTTTCCTTCTAGATGACTGGAGCGTTATAAAGACGAAGGACTTACTGTAGAATGGTCTAAGGAACACTTAACGGCTGCTACAGAAGAGAAGAAGAGTACCAGTCCGGCCATCGAGCCTCCAAACAAGCAAGTGGCAGGCATCGAAAAGGTGAGTTACTTCTGCATGAATTTTTGAGATACAACCTCGTTAGGTATCTGCTTTTGTAGGACGCAGAGCCGAGTTCAAACGTCCCCCTTTCATGTACCGAACTTAATACCTATTTAGGACGACCTAATACCTATTTGTGTCATGTTTTTTCTTTGTTTCTCAGTCGGTTCAACCACAGGGTTCAGAGAAGGAAGCAAGTCCTTACAAACAATTTTTAGCTGCACAGAAGAAGCATGCTTTGGAGAGGAAATCGGATCGAGATTTGATGAAGGCAAAGTCTGCAGTCCCAGCAGTCAAACCCAGTGAGGGGAGCAGCAGCGTTCATTGTGACCATAGTCAAGAGGACAGCATAGCACTCCTGCGTAAGCAGCTTGACACCAAAATGGCAGAATGCCACTATTTAATAAGAACATTGAAGAACATTGAGGAACAAAACGCTCTGATCCTCAAGAACCAGACAGAAATGCAGGAGAGGTTCTTCAAGGTTAAGTTTATGAAGGTCATATTTCCTCATTTAAAGATAATTTTATTCGATATTCAATGAGTTTTTCTTGGTGGGTTCCGGATTATTAGGTAACTTTATTTCCAGCTCTGTTTTATTCGCATTCAGTCTAGTTGAAAACAGCATGCATATTCAGCTATTCTTGAGTGAAAGACGTCTTCTAATGAGAGATCAACGCTTGCTTTTCCTTGTTGCAGTTGCTGGAGAAAATACCGGACTCTGTTTCATCAATTGAGGCAAGCATAGCCACACGTCCATATGGTTTGAACATTGGAGGGGACCTTAATCCTCTACTGAAGCATGACTCTGAAAATCTGGTAAGAAATCCATCACTGCAGTGTCGAGTTTATAGGGCGCTGCTACGGACGACCTAACAATGTAGCCTGGATTTTTAAGTGAGCAAGTTTCAACACTCTCAAAGTTAAATGCAGTGAAAAGATGATTTTAGGCTTTAAACCACTAAGGCTCTACTATGAATTGTTTGTAGACTTTCCTTCAAATGACCAGATATCTTTTCTTATCAAATGATTGAATGATCAATGCGGGGAAACTGGTTGTTTCAATACATGTAGTTGTTTTGATAAGAACTTAAGCATTGCTTATACTGTGTCGGAACGGCTTATATTGAAACAGCTTTGTATCAAAACGACCATTAAGTAACTTTAACCACAAATCTGGGACTTCTGACTATAGTCATTTTCTCATTTACCAGCTTAGTACCACAATCATTCCCGAGTCTGACCATGAATCCCCAGCGAGATTCCACGGTTAACATGCTGAAAGACTTGCAAGAAATACGCTTGACTAAAGTGCAAACTTTTGTGTTTAGTTAATAGGGAGCTCGATAATACTGTACCGCAGTTGTTGGAGAGAAGCTTCGATCTTGGGTCAATAAATCATGTGGTTTTCATACACGACGAATCCATTCATAAAGTTTATACTCACATCTTTATCTGAGACAGTAAAGTGCTCCTCCATTTCTTCTTCTTGTTCTATAATACCCAAAGTGCATCAAAACCATCGCCAAGCAAGTATCAAATCGTCTAAGTTGTGCGCCATATGTTGTCGAGTGTGCACTCTCGTGATCACGTGACCGACAAGTTCAACATCAAGAACTTTCCTATTGTTGTTCTCTTTGAAGTTTCCCGGGGTTCATAACCAGTCCCCTCTACTAACTACGTACAAAGGCACAAATCTGTGATTTTACAAGTAAGTTATCAATGCTGAATGCCAATGGATTTAGGTTGAAGAATTACACTAACTTCAGTGCAGTGTGTCGACTGGGGTTTTCAAAACATCATTCAACCCTCCATCAATTGCTCAAGTTGATTGAAACAATCAAAAGTGGCAATGAATTTGGTCAAATTTAACTTTTTCCTATAGCAAAGGGTTTTGAAACTGAGTGGTTTACCAATACACTTGGGCAAATGATCGACGGTGGAATGATGTTTTAAAATATCTGGGTCTACAGACTGCACTGAAATTGGCTGTAATTTATTAAAACTATTATTTTTTGCACTACACATTCTAAGCTATGGGCAGTAAAATCAAGAATGCATCAAGAGTACAATATATCAACATTTCCATGTTTGATTTATTTTCAGTAAGAGACTGGCCAATAGATCATTTTCACGTGACGTCACATAACTTCCAGTCGCCATATTGGTGGAACACTTTTCCCGCGGAATCTTAAAAATGGCGGCCAATCCTCAAAAGAATGGAGTGAAGTCAAGCGAAAATATCGAAGAAAAAGCTCCCATACCTCTTTCAGAGTATGCTAATAAGTTGGAGCCAAAGGTCAAGAAGCGTTATCTCGAAAAAATTTCGGTTATTGGAATAGATCCAGTGCTAATCGAAGGCAAGAACTTCAGGCCCGATTGTTTACCTCCAGTCGAATTGACGGATCTTCTATTTTACCTCGTACTAGAAACAAGCTACTATACAAAACAGTAATTTAAGTAATGGTCCGCGTAAGAACTAGGCAAAAGAACAATAGGCTAGTGCAATAGCTCTAACTTTTGATTGGCGCATAGAACAATGCTAATATTTGACCGTGAGGTAGAATGGAGGGACCAGGGGAAAATTAAGGAGAAAAATGTTGTTTATGTCGGGTTTTTCATTGGTTTTTCGGCGATTTTTGGCCGTCCACCAATCAGATTCGTCGATTTAATTGATATTAACAATTAAGAGTTCACACTTTTGAATCGATTTTGCGTTTGACCTGCCTAGTTCTTACGCGGATCATTACTTAAAGCATTTAGAAGCCTACAAGCGTACAATCAGGTGGTTTCTGGATTTATTGCGAGTGTTCAGGGCCACATAATCAAGGATAATTTTGTAGTTTTAGCGAAGGTACGACATTCTCAAAGAATGAATGACTCATTGATTCCAGTGTCGATCATTACCAAAAAACAGGGAACTGTTATTTCTGCTTATTGTTGTGGCTGTAAGGCTGGTCTTGGGGAATCCTGCTCACACGTAGCCAGTGTGCTCTTTTACCTCGAAGCATGGACAAATATACACGGAAAACTGTCTTGCACACAAGTTAAGTGTTCATGGCTTCTTCCTTCGTATATACCAGAAGTCGAGTATGAAAGAGTTCGCGACATCAATTTTACTTCAGCGAAGAAAATGAAAACTGACTTGGATGCAACCTTAGATAAGGTTGTGTACAAATGGCAAATCGAGTCAAAGTGTGTTCCAGCTCCGTCAGAAGAGGAGATGGTTTCTTTCTATGCCGAATTAAACAATTGTAAATTCAAGCCCATAGCCCTCAGTCTAGTCACTCCTTTTGCTGACAGCTTTGTGCTGAAAAGCCGCGAAATCCCAACTGTTCAGGATTTGTCAGACCCTAAGTATCAGGATCTTGAATATCTTGAACTGCTACAGCTTTGTTTCGAGAAAGAAATAGAGCTTTCCGAAGAGCAAAAATTACAGATTGAGGAGGACACTAGAAGCCAGTCACAGGGAGCAAACTTTTTTAAACATCGAGCTGGAAGGATCGGAGCTTCTCAAAGCAAGCAAGCATCGCATACAACTCCTGCATTGCCTTCTCAGTCTCTCATTCAATCCATTTGTTACCCAGAGTTAAACAAAATATTTTCCAAAGCAATCAAGCATGGGTGTGAACACGAAGAACTAGCAATCAGTACTTACGAGCAAGTCATGAAGCAGAAACCCAAAAATTTCAAAATAGTGAAGTGTGGTATGTTCATTAACAAAGAATACCCCTGGCTACATGCCACCCCACACTTTCTCTGTTCCTGTGACTGTTGTGGGGAAGGGTGCAGAGAGGTCAAGTGTCCATTTTGTATAGAAAACTGTGACTTTGATAGCTATGTCTTAAAAAGTTCATCATGTTTGACAAAAGACAGCACTGGAAATTTTTGGCTCAAAACAGACCACGAGTACTACTATCAGACGCAGCAGCAAATTTTTACAGTGGAAAGAAAGTACTGTGACTTTGTTGTGTGCGCTTTTGATGGGTGTGGTGCAGCCACATTTTTAACCAGCGAATTGTACCTGACACAAAACACTGGAATTCTGTTGTGCCCAAGCTCACCAAATTTTGGAGAACTTGTATTCTGCCTGAAGTGATTGGTAAATGGTACTCCAGGAAGCACTTCATGCCTCATGTCCAAAGTGACAAACAGCCAGAAACAGGCAGCATTTGCTATTGCAGAAAGAAAACTGATGAGCAAAGTGTTCTTTGTTGTAATCCTAAATGTCCCATTGTTTCTTTTCATTTATCATGTCTCAAGATTGAAAGCATGGTATTACCCCCATTGCAGAAACTTAACAGAGTTCAAGAAATCAAGAAAAGCCAAAAGTGAAGAACCAAAGAAAAAAAAGGGTCCCAGTGCCCCTAATCCAACAATGAGCTTTGATTTCGTCTGCACATGTAAATCAAAACCCAATGAATCAGAATAACTGCTACAATGCCACAGTGAATCATGCGAGAATGGCAGGTTTTTCCATCTTAAATGCCTAAATTACAAGAGGATGCCTAATAATAGCCAAACTACATGGACTTGTCCATCTTGTCGCAAAAAAGGGAAAGTGACCCGCCCTCAAAAAGATGATGTCGATAATGATGATGTGACATTTGTGACCCTCCACTGGAAAACAGGTAAAAAGGTGATGACACGGGCATGCTATTTTAACACGCTAAACAAAAGAAAATTCTTTTAACACGCTAGCAGCGTGTCACAACGCACGGCTCATTAAAATTTTCTTTTGTTTCCTATGGCACGGAAGAAACAAAGGAGCGTGTTCATTCTAACAAAGAAGTGTGTCAAGGTTTTGGAAAACAAAAACAGTGAGCAAAATGACACGCTAAGTGAGCGAAATTGGATGCTAAGCGAGTGAAATGCAAACCGTGTTGAAATGCACGCTAGACTGACACGCTGTCCGAATGTTTTCACTTACCTACCCGCGGCTTGTCTTTGGTCGTGTTAGCAAAAACATTTCTTCAATTCGATTCGAAAAGGTCTTGGCTTATTTCCCGGCTAATTTATCGCTTCAACTCTTTGTGCCTGCAGGCTTTCGCTTTAGTGGTACAAAGTAAGCTTCTGAAATCATGGTGTGGCTTTTGTTACGCGTGCAACATAACTTCCTTTCGCTATTTCCAGAAAAAAACTGAATTGCATTTCACAGAGCACTTTTATTGACCAAATAAGGGATCAGATGTCAACAAAACACCACGTGACTGCAAGCGCTCTTAAACACGGTCTAAAATCGTTGATTTTCCTACACCAGAAAAATTAAATGCGAAATACAAAAGTATTTGATTCGTAAGTTCTGGGTTTCGATTTGCAAGTTCTGAGTTTCTGTTCATTTAAGCTTGTTTCGCTGGTTTGCTTGCAAAGTAAAAGACCACTGTTTTTTTGGAATTTTTAAGCATCTGACATCGCAATACTAATAGAAAGCCTGCTTGATTTTTTCTCATGGGTCTCCTTGTCCTTGAGCGATATACAGAATAAGCCTGCGTAGCAAGCGTTCCCGTACGAACGAAGAGTTTTTTCGCATTCGCTCGGCCACAATGCAGTAAAGCTCCTCATTTGAACGCTTTGCTACGCAAGCTAGTTCATTACATGTAATAGTTTATTACACTACGCAGAAAGCACTCCAAAACTCTCAACTTAAAAAAGCCAGTTTATTTGTAAACAAAAATTCACTGCGATACTAAATTACAACGTTCTTCAAAAAGTTAATATGCTCTTTTGAGAATAAATCTTCATTAATGTTTTGAAAACCTGTCAACGATAAATACAACGCCTTTAAAGCTAAAAGTTGAAACAAAAGAAAGCTATCCCTTGCTTAGTAGTTTCATTTATACTTAATTATTTTTTTGAAAAGTCTGTGGTACTAAACATTTGTTTGTTTCTGTAGCCTATGAACAACAGTCCTTCTTTTACCTCGACATTTAGTATTTATTCGAGCTCTTGCAGTCTCCCATTGTTCAGAGAACACAGGTGAATCAAACTTCTGGCGGAGCGCTGTTGAAATCAAAGTTCTCGTCTTCATCGTCCTCGTCGGAACTGCTGTTGTCAGAATCCGAGTCAAACGATTCCTCCTCGTTTTCTCGTGAACTGAAGTACGAATTAGTTACGTTTCCTAAACGATCTAAGTCTTCCGATTCCAAATTTAAACAGTGATATTCATCTGTGGCACAATCCATGGTGGTTTCTGACTGTTTCGTTGAAGAATGAAATATGCATCTCTTTGTAACTATAGTAACGTAGTGGTATTCATATCCCATAATAAGGCATCCAGAGCCAAAGTATGAAACATGCGTTGGAATAGCAAAAAGGTCATTGCGTAGCGTTTAACTGTTGTTATGATTTATTCGTAAAGAAATTCATTTTCCATGAAACTTTGGCAGTTAACTAATACAAATTAAGGTCATTTTCACGCTTGAGTAGGAGAACAATAGTGAGTTACTGCTCCGCCGCACTTGTAAGTTACGCTATTTTATGTTCAAGTTAAAATTTGGTTTCCTTTTTTTTTACGTATCAGTTTTATAAACAATTATGTTCATTAGATAATGTGAGTCGCTCCATGTTTTTGTTTTTTCGTTGTTTTATTAAATGTTTCCATTTCTTCTTTTGCTGCTTCAGTCGATTACAACATGCATGTGGTTTGAAAAGTGATGCGAACGTGCATAGCTGATCCGATTTGATGCGACAACATTTTGATTGTCCATTATTTTCTTTTACTAAGCACTGCCGTGTCATATCGCACGGTTTTTACCGGGTTATATTGCACGCTTAGCGTGACATTGCGCACGCTAAGCGTGAACAAAAGGTTAGCGTGTTAGGTCGTGCCAAACAAAAGCTACCGTGACACCTATTATTCTGCTTATTAAATATGCGCATATGCGTGTCACATGTCACGCTTTGCGTGCGGTGTCATCGCACGCGTGCCCGTGTCATCACCTTTTTACCTGTTTTCCCGTGGAGGGTCACATTTATTCAAACTTTGTACACAAGGACTGAGAAATACAAATCTTTGATGAACCTTGGAGAGAATGAGTTCAGCATAATTTCATCGCCCACAGGATGGCTTGATTGTGCTATAATACATGAGGCTCAAATTCTTTTAGCAAATGTTAACAAGAACATCAAGGGATTTCAGAGACCAACGCTTGGTCCTGTTGGGCAATTTGACATTGTAACTGCTGACTTTGTACAGCTGCTTCACGTCAATAACAATCATTTGGTGTGCGTGAGTTCAATCAACTGTGCCCCAGGCCATGTTAACCTTATGGACAGTCTATCAAGCTCTGTGTTATCACACAAAGTTATTGGCTTAGTTGAAAATGGGGAATCAACCAGCTGCCTGTTCAGCAGCAACTTAATTTGAGTGACTGTGAGTAGGGGAAATATACCGATACTGGCCCAAAATAAAAAATGTAAAAATAAAAAATCAATTTTATTTTATTAAAATTTAAGATTTTCTGAGATCTGGCCCAAAATAAAAAATGTAAAAATAAAAAATCAATTTTATTTTATTTTATTAAAATTTAAGATTTTCTGAGATCTAGCCCGAAATAAAAAATGAAAAAATAAAAAATCAATTTTATTTTATTTTATTCAAGATTTCTGGGATCTCATCAAAGATTAACAAAGTACATGTCGTTTGCCAGGGTGGGCGGGCGGGTATCTCTGTGAGATTGTTAAGTTTCTGATAATATCAGTAAAGAGTAGGTTGATTGTTACAAAGCCTGTATGAAATTTGTTGAATCCTAAAACTGATACAAAGCCTGTATGAAATCAAAAAAGAGCAGATACAAAGTCGGTACAAAGCCTGTGTGAAATCGATACGGGGCTGACACAATTTCATCAAAGATTTAACAAAGTACATGTCGGGTGGTCGGGTGGGCGGGCGGGCACTTCTGTGAAATTGTTAAGTTTCTGATAATATCAGTAAAGAGTGTAGATAGATTGATTTATTTTATTCAAGATTTTAGAAAAATAAAAAAAAATTAAATTATGATTTAAAGAAATGGTGTTGCTCCATTAAATTAATTATGGAACAAAAACTACAAAAATTATATTTACCGCAATTGAAAAAAATTGCTGCAGAGTTTAAAATTAAAAGATTATATGGAATGAATAAAGCAGAATTGATTGAAGAGATAGGAAAATTTGCGGATGATGAGATAAAACAAAAAGTTAACATTAATTATAATTATGTTTGTATTCATGGAATTTGTAGATATTTTTGTAAAGAATGCGGTGGGTCGCAAATATGTAAACACAATAAAAATAAACATCAGTGTAAAGAATGCGGTGGGTCGCAAATATGCGAACATGATAAATATAAATATCAGTGTAAAGAATGCGGCGGGTCGCGAATATGCGAACATAATAAACAAAAACAACAATGCAAAGAATGCGGCGGTTCACAAATATGTGAACATGGCAAACAAAAATATTCTTGTAAGGAATGTAGAAAAAAATAAAAAAATAAAATTAAATTATGGCTTAAAGAATTGTGCCAGAATTAATAATAAATATGGGACACCAACTAAAGAGTAAAAATCTTTTAGAACTTCTAAAAAAAGCCATAAAGGAAAATGGTAAAAATTTAGAAAGACTAATAGTAAAACAACTAAAAATTATTGAAGAAGAAGGTAAAAAATTACCTGAAAAAGAAATTACTAAAATTTTGCGTAAAATTCCAGAAATTGCTGAAGCTTTTGATAATATCACAAACAAACCGCAAAGATTAATTATGGATGAACCAATACCTGAAATTAATATTCCCATTCTAAAACCTTCTAAACCTATTTCCCAACCAGCAAGAAAAGTTTACAAACCGATAAATAAAGAGATTAACAAGTTAGAAGATTGGATACTATCTTATATCCCAGAGCCTATCAAAAAGACTGTAAATAAAAGATTTGATGATTTGAAGAAAAAGGTTAACCGCGCATTCAAGATAAAGAATGAGGAATCACTTACAGATCTAATCAATAAAAACATCTCCGAACTTACTAATAGCAAACCAACAAAACCAAAAAGACAGGAAAATATGTCTGAGAGTGAGAGAGATGAATTGAATGAAAGGAGCAACCGATTAACCCCGAAACAAAATCAAACAGCATTGCGGGGGTATCTGAAAACACATCGTATAGATGGACAAAAAGGGTATGGTCCAAATACATTTATTAATAAAATAAAACCAAAAGTTTTAGATCTTATTAATAAGCAAAAGAAGCCCATCAAAATAAAGTTTATCTTTACCTGTAAATTCATAAAAGGGGATCCTGATGATGATGATGATGATCTTATTGATGAATGTTTGGGGTACTTTCATTCAAAAAATGTGGAAATAATAACAGAAGCAACTGATTTTTCTGAACTATACGATACAATGACAAATTACTTACTTGAATTGATTGAAGAGTTTCAAAATCTAGGTTCTGGATGGCGATTTGATCAGGTGGAATACTTTGATATCAATATAGATCCTTATGAACCTATTTCTGGTAGTTCCTATATTCCTCTACCATTAATATTGGAATTAAAGAAAGCAATTATAAACGTTAAAAATCTGAATGATCATGAATGTTTCAAGTGGGCGATAACTTCTGCTGCGTTTCCAAAACAGAAAAATCCACAAAGACTAGATAAACAAATGAGAGAGAACTCTAAGAATTTTAACTTCAAAGGAATAGAGTTCCCCGTTCAATTGAATGATATTGGCAAGTTTGAAAAACAAAATCCCTATTATACAATTAATGTACATGGATTTAATAAAGATAGCCAAGAAGTATATCCTCTGAGAATAAGTAAGAAACAAAGTGGTTATTTGATTGAATTACTTCTAATAACGAATGAAGAAGGAAATAATCACTACTGTTGGATAAAGAATTTTAGCAGACTTGCTTCATCGCAAATAAATAATAATCAACACAAACGTGAATTTTGTCGTAGATGCTACAATTCATTTTCAACAGAAAAATCATTGGAAAAACATCTTGAATATTGCTCCAAAAATGAAGAAGTTAGGATTAATATGCCAAAAGATGAAGATGGTAATCCAATGTTTATTAATTTCAATAATTATAATCGAAAAATGCGGGTACCATTTGTTGTATATGCAGACTTTGAGAGCTTTCCAGAGAAAATACATACATGCTCACCAAATGAAAGTAAGAGTTTTACTAATCAATACCAGAAACATAAACCATCAGGATTTAGCTATCTCATAAAGTCTTTTGATGATAAATTATTTCCGCCCGAGCTTGTTCAATATACAGCTGAATCCGAAGATGATGATATTCCGCAAATATTTATAGATAATTTAGAGCAGGATATTAAGAAAATTTACAATAATACAAAATACCACAAAAAAGTGGAGAATATGTCAGAAATGGATAAAAAAGAATATGAAAATGCTACTCACTGTCATATATGTGAAGAAAAATTAGGGGAAGATAAGGTCTTGGATCACTGTCATCTTACAGGAAAGTATAGAGGAGCGGCCCATAACGAATGCAACTTAAATTACAAGATTCCAAAGTTCTTTCCAGTAATATTTCACAACCTATCTGGATATGATGCTCATCTTTTTATCAAGAATCTTGGTAAAACAAAAGGTAATATAAAATGCATACCTAATAATGAGGAAAAGTATATTTCTTTCACAAAACAGATTGTGGTTAATACATTTACAAAAAAAGGTAAGCGGGTTGAGGTGAAGCGGGATATTAGATTCATAGATTCATTTAAATTTATGCAAACAAGTCTAGAAAAATTAGTAAATAATCTACCAAAAGAATCTTTCAAAAACTTAAATATTTTCTATGAAGATGAAGAATTAAAAGCATTGTTGAGAAAGGGCGTATTTCCATATGATTGGTTTGATGGATTAGATAAACTCAACGCAACCCATCTTCCGCCAAAGGATGCATTCTATTCAATACTAAACGATGAAAAAATAAAAGAAGATGATTATAAACACGCACAAAAGGTATGGGAAACCTTCAATATGAAAACAATGCGGGAATATCATGATTTATATCTTAATTCAGATGTACTACTTTTAGCGGATGTATTTGAGAACTTTAGAGATGTTTGCCAAACACATTATGGTTTAGATCCCGCCCACTATTATACATCACCAGGACTAGCTTGGGATGCGGCATTAAAGTTAACAAAAGTTAATTTGGAGTTGCTAACTGACATCGACATGTTGCTTATGATTGAGAAAGGCATTCGGGGCGGAGTCTCTATGATTTCTACTAGATATGGTAAAGCAAACAACCCATATATGAAAGAATATGATCCCGACCTAACCAAAATGTATATACAATATCTTGACGCTAATAATTTATACGGGGGAGGAATGAGTAATCCATTACCTACTCATGGTTTTAAATGGATGAACAACAAAGATCTTAGAGACTGGAAAAATATTCCTTGCTTATTGGAGGCTGATTTGGAATATCCTCCCCTCCTTCATGATTTACATAATGATTATCCTTTAGCTCCAGAAAGGCTTGTAGTTAATAAAGTGGAGAAATTAATCCCAAACCTGAACAATAAGGTAAAGTATGTTGTTCATCATGAAACACTAAAACTTTATGAAAGTTTGGGATTAAAAATAACAAAAATTCATAGAGGTATTACATTCAAAGAGTCGGATTGGTTAAAACCATATATTGCCTTGAATACTGATCTAAGATCAAAAGCGAAGAATGATTTTGAAAAAGATTTCTTCAAGTTAATGAATAATTCTGTGTTTGGTAAAACAATGGAAAACATTAGAAATAGGGTTGATATTAGATTAGTTACAAATCAAAAAGATGCAAAAAAATTAATATCAAAACCTAATTATAAACATCGCACTATCTTTTGTGAAAATCTTGTGGCTATTCACATGAAGAAAACAAAGTTAGTATTCAATAAACCTGTTTATTTAGGTATGGCCATTTTAGATTTAAGTAAAACAATAATGTATAACTTTCATTATAATTATATCAAACCTAAATATAACGAAAAGGCTAAATTGCTTTTTACAGATACTGATAGTCTCGCATATTTGATAGAAACGGAAGATTTTTACAAGGATATTACCCCAGATGTGGCGGAAAGGTTTGACACTTCCAATTTTACTGAAAACCACCCATCAGGTATTAAGAGGGGTATAAATAAAAAAGTTATTAATATGTTCAAAGATGAGGCGGGAGGAAAACCGATAGCAGAATTTGTAGGTCTAAGAGCCAAGCTTTACTCATACAGGATGGATGGGGGTGAAGAGATAAAAAAGGACAAAGGGGTAAAAACATCAGTAGTAAAAAAGACAATAAGCTTTAATGATTACAAAAATTGTCTATTCAATAAACAACCACAAATGAGAAAGATGAATGTTTTTAGAAGTCGTTTGCATGATGTTTATACCGAAACTGTTAACAAAGTTGCATTGTCTTACGATGATGACAAAAGAATAATTTGCGAAGATGGAATAAATACTTTTGCTCACGGACATTATCGTTGTAAAACAGAATCTGGCGGCAACTTAGTATCATAAGGTATAACTTGAAGTTCTTCCCTTACAAAGCCACGTCTTGGGCCATCCAATAAATAATATAAAACGGGCTGATTAGGTGAAACGACGCTACGCGTAATATCATAAATTTTAATACTCCAAATAGGATCAGTTGCTCGTCTTTTTTCACCACCTTCAAGTTCACCCGAGGATAATAAATATCTAACTTTAACACCAGGAGGCAATCTAACCTCATCAAGCCCCACCACACGTTTATAATTTTTTGTTTCAATATCAACATCTTTCATTTTTATAGCCTCATTAGGTTCTTTACCGGTTATTCTTGTTTTTGTATTATTCAAAGTTTTTAGAATAGCTGATAATCTTTTCACCCATACTCTGGATCTTTCATTCTGTATCATTTCTTGCGCGTATTGATGGCTAAATAATCTTTCTCCCAATATTCTGTTTGTCCTTTCAACAAATGCTTGGGCTCTGTGATTACCAGCTTCACTTCTTTGTATTCTTACATTATGGTAATTCATGAGCTTACTAACTTTACCCATAAATTCTTTTCCAGGATCAACCATTAATGTTTTAGGGTATTTCAATCTTCTAGAATATATTTTTGCAAAAGCTTCTGATATCTCTCGACTTTCTTTTGAAGTTAATGGCTCCGCATCTTTATATCTTGAGGCGATATCAACCACAACTAACGCATATTTATATGTTTTTCTTCCAACTCTATCATGCGGTAAAAATAATAAATCTGCTTGGTGAATCTGATTTGGTTTATTCACAGTCCAATGCGGCCTAGGTATATACTTTGGAGCCGGAAGATAGATTTGCCATATTGCCTGTTTCTGCAACCATTGCTTTGCCTCATTTTCACTTACTTTCGCCTTCTCAGCTAATTTAGGGATTGCAGAATATCCTTTCCAATAACCCCCAGCCGAATAATATATTTTTGGCATCATTTAAAAATTAACAAAGTATTTTATAAATTAAAATGGTGGAGGAAGAAAAAACAAAATTTAGCGAATATCAAATTTATCTTATGAAAAAAATTATTAGAAAAAAAATTCTATATATGGAAGATGGCGAAAAAATTTTTAATATTATGATTTTAATTCCCGAGGCGAGAGAATGTTTATTAAAGCATATTGAAAAATTAAAAAATAATAGTGCAAAGGGGTTTAAAGGTTAGCCAAAGTATCTTATAAATCAAGTATGACGTCTGAAAAAATTAATCCAAACAGAATTCCAAAAGAACCATTTGGTTTGAAAGCAGAATCAACATTAAATCGAATTACTCTAAACCCATCATCAGCCACACCCGGCGAAACATTATATATAAATATTCCAAAACTTTCTGAGAATTTAGTGATTGTACCTGGAAGTGTATCTCTTTTGTTTGATTTAGATGTCGAGGGTCATGCAAATAATACTGTTGTTAATAATTTGGCAGCCAATCTTGTTTCCAGATTAAAAGTTCTTTTTGGAGGTGAAACATTGCAGGATACCCAAAGATATGATCTATTTCAAACATATCGCGATTTATTCTTAACCGAAGAAGAAAGAAAAGATAGATTAAAACAAGGTATTTCTTTAGAAAATATGAGAAAACTTAGAACAATAGCCGGCGATGCAAAAACACAAGATGTAAAAGAAGTTGCTCTCGCTAAAGTTCACGGTTCAAAGTATAGAATACCAATAAATCATCCTAGAAAATTATTGCATTATGCATTAGAAAATCATTTAATATTTGAGATTACATTGGCCCAAGTTTATGATATTGTTGTTTATTCTGATACAACTAAAACACCAAAATACACAATAAAAAACTTAGAGTTAGAATATTCATCAATTTCAAGCGAATATTTAGCTAGAGAAGCTAAATCAACTTATCAAATTGGTAAAGGATTCTTTTATGAAAATGTTACTTTACACAAAACCTTTACATTTTTAACTGGGGCCGATGAAGTTATTAATCAACATGTTAATTTACCTAGAAGATCAATGAGTGGTATATTATTTTTGTTTATTGCCCCATATGCCGGTGGCGCAAGAGATTCAGAAAATTTTTTCTATCCAGGAATAACTTCTGTTAATATTGATGTTGATGGTGTGCCAAATAGAATATACTCTAAAGGTATGATTATATCAGATCTTTGGGAATCTGTTAAAAAACGATATCAAAAAATAGGAGATCATAATTTAAAAGAAGGGGATTTTTATACAAATAAGTTTGCACTTTGGGTTGATACTAGAACCCACCCCGATAATGATATTCATGGCGGGGGACTAGCTCTAAATAATACACATGATGGAGTAAAAATAGAAATTAAAAGGAAAAAAAGTGGCTCATCAAGCTCAGTAGTAATAACTTGTCATATGTTTGTTGTAGCCGATGCAATGATGGAAATAATGAATTCAAGTTTGAGATCAATTAAGTACTAAAAACATAATGTTATGATACAAAAAATATGGAAGATTTACGAGATAAAATCCCATTCCACTGTATTATAACTGGGCCAACAAATTGTGGGAAAACAAAGTACTTAATTGAACAGCTACGCGGTCCTTTCCGAAAAGTTTTTGAATATATTGTTTTAATTTGCCCAACTTATTCTAAAAATAAAACATATCATAATTTTGCTCGCGGGGACAAGAGATTCTTTGTATTATCACCCGATGCAAGTAATGTAGATGAGATTAATGAATTGTTAAATGATTGTCAAACTTTATTCTCTGGTACAAATACACTAATAATTTTAGATGATTGCGCCGTATCCTCCGATCTGAAGAAAAGATCGAATAAATTTATAGATTTAGCATTCTCCGGAAGGCATCATGGATTATCAATGTGGGTTCTAACTCAACAATTAACATCAATAGCAAAACCATTCCGAGAAAATGTAGCCTGCGTTGTTACTTTTCATAATCCTTCCCAGAAAGGTATGAAAATGTTTTTCGAAGATTATGGTGGTGATTTGGATTATGAATTAGGTAAAAAGTTTGTTCAACTCCTAAAAACTGAAAAATATTCTAGACTATGTTTGAGTTTGCGATATCCATTTAATTGCTATTTAGAGATTCCCGAGGTGATTTAACAAATATGACAAACGTTGAAGATTACATTGAAGAAAAGACAGAAGTAAAAAATGATACCAACCAAAGTGAGGATCTTGAGATAAAACAAGAATCACTAGCCATTCTCGCAGTGCTTGGGACAACAAAGGAATATTTTGGAGTTGATATGAGTCTGGGCGATGTAAAAAAATTATCAGAACGCGATGTAGAAAAATATTTTAATCGTTATCAAGCTGTAATGGGAAAGAAAATTAGTGGGGGAGTAGTTGATTCATCCCTTCAATTAATTTCTAAAATTATTTCATATTTAGTTCCGGTTGATGATATTGATGCTCTTTGTAAGGATTTGAAGAATGATGATTTAGTTAATCGTGAACTAACAAACATTGTTGGGCTATTAGCATTAAAATCAGGAAGGCTGGCCGCACTTGCTAGTGGATTATTTCAAGTAGCTAAACACGTTAAAATAGGAAAAATACAACAAAAACCAGTAAATTCTAACACAACTGATCAGGAAACTAAGAAATCTGCTGAAGGTGTTGATACTGTATATTAAACAGATCTAAAAACTTATTTGCAGCATCTAAAATAACAATGTCTGATGAGCAAATTACGGCAGATCCCGCACCTGAAAATAAAGATAGTAAAAAGAAAGAGAAAGATCCTAAAAAAGTAGCGGCTGGTAAGAAATTAGCTGAATATAATAAAAAAGCAAAAGAAGCATTAGCTAGGGAGATGAAACGCGAAAGGGAACAAGTGGATAGTGAAGATAAAGAAGAAAAGTCAAACAATGAAGCAAAAGCGTGGCTTCCAGAGCTATCTTTTACTACTGTTTTATCCATTGTTGGAATAGGGTTTACAGCATTTGATATGTTTATGAGATATTATAAAAACAGAATACCTGATTTATCAACACAACCTTTTCAAGCCCCGCCTATAAAGATTCATAATCCACAAACTCAACCCCCGGACCGTCCAAAAATTGGAATGATGTAATTATAAATTATTTTTTACTACATAAAGTTATTTAAAAGTTTCTTAATGATGTAGTAAAAAATGTCAACCGAAAACAAACTTGTTAAAACTGTAACTGATTCAGCGACACTTATCGGATTAGGGGCTGGAGTTGGTTATATAGCAAAAAAGATGATGAAAGAATCATTTTTGAATGATCCATCCTCAAGTATTACAAATTATGCAAAATGGGTTGCTGTATTATCTGGAAGTATGTATCTAAAAACATATTTAGAGGAACAAAAGATTTTACCAAAATAAAATGTCATCAATAGTGGGGATGTTTGGTGGAGCTATATTGAATGCAACAGCATTTATTGGTGGAAATTATATTGCAAAACATTTTGCAGGAAATAATGCAGAAGCAGAAAAAATAAGGCATGATAAAGCATTAGAAAAATATCAAAGAGATTATGCAGAATATCAGAAAAAAAAACAAATAATGCTTGATTGGGTAGCGAAAAGAAAAGAAGAAAAATATCAAGCAGCAAAAAAGCTTTCAGAAACAGATGAAGCTTTTGAATTGTATGGGGAAATGCATGAGCCAAAATTTTCTGATTATTACAAACCGAGCGATGATCAAAAAACAGGAGAAATGATATATGTTGGAGTTGGAATGTTAGGTTTAGGTTATATAGCAAGTAAACTTTTATAAAAACATTTAGTCTAAAGAGTTATTAATCACGACTAAAAATGATGGAAGAAGAAGAATATTTAGATCCAACAGAATTAAATGACCGAAATGATGATGATGATGATGATGACGAAGATAATGAAAATATGGAAATGGAGAATATGAATACAAATTCGTCAACAAGTTATCAAAATAATGATTATGAGGGAGAACAAGAAACACCATTCGGGGGTGAAAGGGAGCTGTTGTTACATGAAAAATTAAATGAACAAAAAGAAGCAGAAGAAGAACTTTTACAAATAAACCCAAGAACAAAACTAAATAAAATGATCTCTTATTTTAGAGATATTGGAGAAGGAATTAAAAAAGCAACTTTTAAGTTCAAAGGTGGAAAAGGGGCTGAATATGAAATTTTAGATGGTAAACTAGTAAATGTTAAAAATAAATATCAAAGACTTCCAAAGACATTAAAAGAAATTATTGGGCCCTCTAGAGGAGAAATAGTTGAACAACTCGATTCAGAAATTGCAAATAAAAAAGAAAAACAAAATGAAAGACTTGAAAGAAAAAAAGTTCTTGATAATAAAACCAATAAAACAACAGAAGAAGCTACAGAACTTGAAAATTTAAATACAGAAGTTATAAATAACAATGAAGATATAGCAAACGATGTTGCTGAAAGAGAAAGAATCGAAGAAACAATGTCTTTGAGAGAACGTGTGAAAGATAAATTCAAAAAACATGGATTTACAGCATTTGCGATTTTAGCCGCTGTTGCTTTAGTAATAGGGGTTATAGTTTCTAATCTTTCAAAGGGTTTATCAACATTAGGCAGAGGAGTAGGAAAAGGATTAAAAACTATAGGTAAAAAACTGGGTGAAATATTACCGGGAATGGCCGGCGCAATTGTTAGCTTTCTATTCAAAACAGCGGGTGAGGTAATTGGCTTTTTAGGTAAGAATGCTTGGCTTTTGATAATGGCTGTAGTTCTATATTTTGTGGAAAGTATAAAAAGGAAGAGAAAGTAGGTCTAAAGATAACATGTTGAGTAGTAAAATACAATATGGATGAATACAATAGAATTTACCCCGTATTACCCAATAATTCAGATCCTATTAATTTCAGACTGCAAAAATCAAGCGAAGTATTACAAAATCTTGAGAAAGAAATTAAACATTACGAAGAAGTAAGGAAAAAATATAATAGGGCGAGAACCATATGTACAAAAATAAGTGTTTGTGGCGGTTTGATTTCAGTTATTCTATCTGCAAGTGGTTTGAGTACATCTCTCACAGGTTTTGGTGCTATTATTGGCATTCCTTTAGGTGTTGTAGGTGGTTTTTTTGGTGGGTTGTCGGTTGGATTTGGTTTTGCTTCTAAAAGACTTTCTGGTAAAGTTAGTAAACACGAACAAACCGCCGCAATTGCAAAATCAAAATTAAACACAATTAACGATTTAGTTTCAAAAGCTTTGAAAGATAATGTTATATCCGATCAAGAATTTTCTATAATTTTATCAGAGTTGGAAAAGTTTCAAAAACTAAAACAAGAAATACGTCAAAAATTTAGAAAAGAAGCAGAAAAAAACTTGGATATGTCTGTAGTAAGGAGAGAAGTTCGCGAAAATCTATTAAAAGAACTTACTGGAGGTCATTAAAAATTTCATACGAGAAAACCGATGTTGGTTGTAATTGTTTTGCGGGTATAAGAAAAGAGGTTAATTCAGTCTAAAGACTTTGTATATTATTACCAACATAGATAATAATATGGATCAAATAAATAAAACTTTTACCAGCATAAATAACAGTATGTCTTTATTAAATGATTTCAAAAATCGTTACCCAAACACCAACCTTGATAAATTTACATTTGTGAATGATTCGCATGGTGGTTATATTAAATGGAAAGTTAATGGAGCAACAATTATGTCTTATGATGATCCTTCTGGAAAAACATGGACAAATGATCTTCCTACTAATTTGAAAACATTATTAAGGAGAGATTTAGGGCTAGAAAATAGTTCCTTTCCAGAAAGTTTATTAACAACAAACAAAACATATCCAATGTCTGGTATTAAATTTGATGAAACAGCAAAAAATATAACAAAAATGTTAATTATTTTAGATATATATGTTTCAGAAAAAGATAATTTCTCTGCACCAATGAAAAATGTATTTAAAAATCAGATTGTGGGGTTTAATAGTGGTAAAGAAGCTAGAGCTTGGTTGAATAAACCAAATATTAGCCATTGGCCGCAACAGTTAAACATGGCGGTTTGGTGTGCAACATCAGGATGTGGTGTAAGTTTAAATGATGGTTTAAATTATCCAAAAGTTATTAGAAGTTTTTTTGTATTTCACACTTACTTTACAATAAGAAGAATATTATATGAATTATCTGTGCCATTTCCTGAAGAAAAAACTTTTTCTTTAAAAAATAATCCATACAACAAAAATGCTTATAACCGTTTATGCGGAGAATTTGGGTTAAGTAATAATCAAGATTATAAGGGAATAAATAAACCTTTAGCAGATTTTAGATTTAAGGGCGGAGCAAATGGTGGGGTTGGGGATGTATTCATTGATTATGGAAAAGGATATGTACCGCCCGGAAGCGCTAGTGGGCAAGCTATAGGTGGTGGAAAACAAAACGTAAGAATTATAAGGGGTTATGATACAGAAACTAATATATGGCCAAGCGGCCCAAATAGATTTTCTGATGAGGGGGGTAAAAAAATAGATGGGAATTTAATATCTATGCTTCGAAATGATTATTTTGTTGATTTTCAATGCGCATGGTTTATACCAGAATCTGGATATGGATTAACAAAAGCTGGATTAGGAAGAATAAATAGATCGATTGAAGCTTTTGTTTATTGCATTTTGGGAGCCCAAGTTAATACCAGGAAATCAATTGTTGGTAATAAGGAAACCCAACAAGAATTTATAGATTTATTTAAAAAATCTGTTATTGAAGATGATAAAGCAAAATCAAATGAAAGATACCAAAATATGATTCAAGAATCAAAAGTACGGCTTGATTTGGCTGTGGCTCCTGGTATTTTGTTGATACCAAGCAATTTAATTATAAATACAGAAAGCGTTATTGGTTACAATAATAACCTGAAAACAGCAACAGAAGATATGAAATTTGGGGTAAATAATTCAATAAATATTGGAACAAAAAATGTTGGAATAACTCATAGTTTAGGGCCTTCAAAGGTTTTATTAAATACTAATACCCGGCCAAAAAAAATATAAATCCTAAATTAAACAATGGTGATGAATCAAACAAAACAGATAAAGTTAGTAATATAGAAACATCTTCTCATCAAAATACTCTTATTATTTTAATATTTGCTGGAGGATTATTATCTTGGCTTTTATTTCGTTAATGTTTTGATTATAGAAATCTAAAGATTAATCAAAACAAAATATTTAAACTAAAAAACCAATACAACTAAGTTCATTTTTATCATATTTAACTGCTTTTATTTCAACATTAATTTTATCGCCTATTCCAATTTTGTTATTATTATTTTCGTATGTGTTAAAAATTTCATCAAACTTATAATCTTTCAAATAAATATGCGGGATTAAAATCTTCATTTTTTCAAAAACATTAATAAAAATACCTTCTTTATAAACCCCACATACTACACCATCAACTTTTTGTTTAATTTTTGGTTTATATGTTTTTGCTTCAAATCTTAAAACAAAAAAAGTATTTTCATTATCTAAAATTTTTATTATACGATTTACTGAAATAATATAACCATATTCTTTATCAAATTTGTCAAAAGTTACTTTATTGAGTGTTTTTAAAAGATGGTTCATAATATTTTTATCTAAATATTTAGGTTCAAGATATATACGCCTTTGAAGTATATTAGTTTCCATTTTCTTAATTTTTTATAAATAATCTAAAAACTAATATAATTTAATCAAAAAATATGTTCAGCATTACAATGTATACTGCAGAAACTAGGGTTTATTTAGACCCCCCAATAAAACATGTTAGTGAGTTACAACTTTTGGATTGTAATATTAAAACAAAAAGACTAATAACTTTAAGGAATCAAGAAAAAATAACTGATGAACAAGGTGGGCCTTTAGTAATATTTAGTCCTGGAATATATTCCATAAATGATATAAAAATATTAATTGAGCTCAGCGAAAAGGGTAAAAATATAACAATAATTAACGGAGATAATTTTGCTTACATAATCAACAATAAACCATTTAACATTAAATTTACCCAGGGTTTGCAAAATTCTTTAGGTGTGCCGGAGGTTTTATTTAAAATAAGTCAAATAAATATAACTATAAAAGAACCCTTGAGACTTTTATGCAGCATAGTTGATAATAGAATGTCATACACTAATAAAGATAAAAATGAAATTGTAAAAATACAACCATCCCAATTGCTAGCAAACATCCCATCAAAAGATTATCCATCTATTCCAATTAAAAAATATGATAACTTGATTAATCACTTTGATTTAACCATTTTAGACTCTGATTGGAAAAGGTTTTATCTAAAAGGAGAATCTGTAACTTTTAGTTTAAGATTTAAATAAATTTTTGTTATGTAACCATTTATTGGGTTATATAACATAAAATTAAACTTTGTATTACTAATTATTTAAAGATACTACTTTCATACCCTCAAACATATTTCTATTAGGTGGCGAGATTGAAAAGTGTGAAGATATTCCATCCTTTACATATTTTTGTATTTTTTCGTAAAACTTATTTTTATCTCTAATTATTATATTAAAACTAATCTCAAATGAATTAATAAATATTTCTAAATTTCTATTAATTTCTCTTTCATTATTAATCTTAATTGCTTTTTCAAAATACTCTTTATCAAAATTAATATCTTCCTCAATTTTATGTATTTTTACTCCATTTGTAATAAATTGTCTAGCACACAATTGTCCGTCTCTCATTACCGGCGGTCTATCTCCCAATAGGTACCGAATTTTAAAACCAAAAAATACACACTTATCTGATGAAAAATTATTTGGATCAATATTTGTTGCAATAATCATTAAATTATCATTCTCTTCTAAACAAATTGATAAATCTTTACTTACTTCATAAAAGAAATCTTTTGTACACTTTTTTTCTTTATTATCGTATTTAATAGTTAATAATTTTATATTCATCTTTTTTATTTTTTTTTATCTTTTTAAACCATAATTAATTTTTTATTTTAGGCAAAGCCCCTGAAATCTTGAACAAAATTAAAATTGATTTTTTTTATTTTTTACATTTTTTTTATTTTTCTAAAATCTTGAATAAAATAAATCAATCTATCTACACTCTTTACTGATATTATCAGAAACTTAACAATTTCACAGAAGTGCCCGCCCGCCCACCCGACCACCCGACATGTACTTTGTTAAATCTTTGATGAAATTGTGTCAGCCCCGTATCGATTTCACACAGGCTTTGTACCGACTTTGTATCTGCTCTTTTTTGATTTCATACAGGCTTTGTATCAGTTTTAGGATTCAACAAATTTCATACAGGCTTTGTAACAATCAACCTACTCTTTACTGATATTATCAGAAACTTAACAATTTCACAGAGATACCCGCCCGCCCACCCTGGCAAACGACATGTACTTTGTTAATCTTTGATGAGATCCCAGAAATCTTGAATAAAATAAAATAAAATTGATTTTTTATTTTTTCATTTTTTATTTCGGGCTAGATCTCAGAAAATCTTAAATTTTAATAAAATAAAATAAAATTGATTTTTTATTTTTACATTTTTTATTTTGGGCCAGATCTCAGAAAATCTTAAATTTTAATAAAATAAAATTGATTTTTTATTTTTACATTTTTTATTTTGGGCCAGTATCGGTATATTTCCCCTACTCTGTGGGGTATTTGTAATAGCATTTGCCACATGTCTTGTGTATGGGCTAAACCCATCTCTAGTACGTTTTAATTTACCAATGATGCGTCCTCAGTTGCTGAATTGTTTGAAAGCCGGTGCAATGCAGCTTTTTCCAACTATCTAACTCAACTTAACAACTCAGTGTACACTGAACAGAATTTTAGGGTAAGCTGTCACAGGTTTAGATGATCTTTAGTATATATATTTATATATATTGGCTTGACTTTCACACTGCAGAGCAAGTCATCATTGACACGCTACACCTATTTCTCAGGATAATGGAACTACTGCTTCATCAGGTACAGCTTTTCATGCTGTCTACATCATTTCACACATTGCACAATTTTGAAATTGTGTATCTTATTTTAAGCAATTCTTTTTTTTGAAGGTCACTGAGCTTGTAATCAACAAAAAATTTACAAATATCCTTGAACCTGAGCTTGAGAGAATTGGAGTGCCTTTCAAATTCTACGAGGTGGAAGATGGGCCATCTAAAACCCAGTGGACAAGATTAGATGGTAATATTTTATGCAATATCTATCTCAAAATTGTCAAACTTAAACACAGTTTCATCAATATATACATGTAGGTCTGTAAATAATAACAATGGACATCTACATGTAATACCAAACAAACAAAAAGACAAAGAAACCTCCAAAATAGAGTACAGGGTAATTATCGTAGTTTGTGTGTTACTGTATATTATACCGATTTCTTTTGTTATTTTTCTCTTGGACAAATTAGCTTGTAATAGCTACTCTCAGGTTTGAGAAAACGTAAAGTTTATGTATGTATGCATGTATACATGTAACATTTGATCAATATGTGCCATACATAATAATTATTTTTAACTTATATTTTAGGCAAGGATCTTCGAAAAATTCTCAATCACCTTGAGCTGTCACATCAAATCTGCTCCTTCCATGACTAAGCCCACCGAATATGCCCTCAAATACTTCTCGATCCATCGGCAGAGGTTTGCCAAAGGTATCCCCTCTCTGGAGCGATTCGAACAGACAGCTTCTGTCCTATCTCGCAGACCAGGTAATCAATGGCTTTTTCGCTTCCTGAAATAGAAGAACTGGGTTAGTGTGAGTCTCAAACAACAAACACCTACAGCTGTACAAACAAATTCAATTTGTAACCACTATAACTTACCGTTAAGTGAAGATTGACCATAGTTTTTTATCGCGCTGTTACAATCTCCTTCCTTTACCCAGCTATCAGCCGCACTTCCGAAACCGCTCCATCTCACTCAGCATTCTTTTCAGCCGTCAACGAACCTTACAGCCACAATTTTTGACACTTTGTAGTATTTCGACATTTTTGCTCAGGGAGATGTAACTTTGACAAAGCTCAGTTGATAATAATGATCAGATCATTGAAAACAGTTTGCTTTAAGGCCAAAATTGAAAGAACGCTGTAAATTACTAATTACTAATTACAGCGCTAATTGCACGCAATGTTCTATTGTTTAATTCAAATCAGTTTTAAGTCATGTCTGCGCTTCAATACAATTCATCATGACATTTTCCTGAGGTAATGCAATGATTGCATGTTATTGATAAGAAAAAGATACCTTTTGTGTCCAAAGCTCTATTTTGCATTGAATTGACCCACTCCTTTTAACATGCAAGGCCTGGCTTTTGTAAAAATAACACTTCTTTGTCGAGTGCCCCGTGGTAACCGAGTGTGTTATTACAACAATAGTTGTTTGTTGTTTGTGAACATGCTTCTCTTACTCAACAATTAAACTTTTTACTATAGCGCTATAAGGATTTTTTTAATTGTCCATGAGCAGTCCCTTATTTCAAATACATCAGCCCTTGTCGATTTCTTTTGGCCATTTTTAAAAGTTAAACTCAAAAGTTCCAAAGTTTTAAACTGCAATGTGTCTTAGTCAAAAGAGCCTGGTTATTCCTGAGACCGTAGCCAAAGGAGCCTGAAATCAAGTCGTGTCGAGATTCACACTTCCGGCACTTTCGATTTTCACACCTGAGATCTAGCAGACTGCTGTATAGACCTACAACGATCTAGAACACGTGTTCTGTCATTCTGAACACTTTGTTTGATTTCTTTGGTCGATTTCTCGAAATGTCAGAGGGTGCACGGGAGGAATCGCGATCGCTAAGAGTTCAGCTTCATTTCACCAGTTCAACAGCGCGCTATATCGGTGTAACAACAGTTGTTTCACACTTTCATTATAGCTTACAATCAGAGACCGTGACGTAGGGGGGACTAGAAATGGGGGACTTGCTGGAAGGCCACCTGACCTTATTAGATGCTGTAAGTAAAATTCTTGTATTTAACTAGTATTAGAACATAACTATAGCAAAGCAGCTCAGTAAAATTCAGTATTGTAAGCATGCACTGACCATATTCCAATAGTACACGCTGGTGACCTGTGCCTGAACTGTGCATCAGCCTTTCACATCTTTCTCTGTGTGCCAATGCACAAAAACTGTGTGTTTCAGCGAAACACGAATTTCAAGTTTGTGCATTCGCACGATCTTAAGTCATATTACGGTCGTGTACACCAGAGGCAATAAATTGTCTGCAAAAGTAGTTTAAGGTCCGTTTCCACCGGCAATGTTTTAAGACAACTTGTAACTTCAGTGGAAATGCATTTGGCCTTAATAAAAAGTTTTATTACATTTTTATTCATTCTCAGACAAGGCCACCGTCGGAAAACGAGTTTTTGCGTTGGTAAGCTGTAGTGATTTCCTTTGTTCATAAGTGACGTTTGATGCTTTATTTCTAGGCAATGAGTTAACCTTTTGATCTGTGACCTTTACAGGGATCAAATGGTTATTCTGGCCCTTCGTTTCATTGCGGAGCAGCCGAAAATACAGGAGTTGCTTGAAAATGGTAAATATTCATTTTAAATCAGCTAAATTCGAGAATCTTCATAATCATTGGGATAAGGAGGGTGAAGTCGAAATTTTCTTTGGCGGGAGCGAGGATAACAAATCTGCCTCTGATAATAATGATTGCGTCCCAAGCGAAGCGCAAACAAAACCGTGTTCCCTTGATGGAAATTTGTTATCTTATGTTTGAGCCTATGAAGTTAGTGAAAACTGCTCTTTGGAGGCGAGAACAAGTAGTGAGTAAGCAAGTTGGAAGGTGTTCGACGTGTATCCGAAGTGGGTAGCAAGGTGACCAGAATTGGATACATATATTAGGAAATTGTGTAATAATCGCAAGCACGCGAAATTTTAATTTCCATCATTATCGATATCTTCCGTAGGCAAGTCAATGAAAAGAAAAGAAGATGAGGAGCCAGAGGGAGGACAAGGAGGAGGCAGTGCGGAAAAAAAAATGTGTAAATGAGTGTTAATGGATCTAGATGAATGGGTTTCTGATTATAACCTGCTTGAGGACTATTCTGTTGTGATACTGCATAAATTAGTATGCATTTCTGTATCACGTGACTTATTGTTATGTAATCTGACCTCGTGGTCTTTTGCTCGCGGCCATTAAAGTTGTTTTAGTTGTGTGTTTGCTCGGTGTCCTTACGTTGATCGTAACATATTCATTGCGATATTTGCTAACACGTTTTAAAATGTGTGCGCTCTGCTAAAAAGTTAAAACTCTTCGATACCTTATTTCATTTCCAGACTGATAGTTGTGCTACAGAAAAGATCACACCTTCGTTTGCTGCAAGCTTGATTGAAAACAACAACGCTCTTCCCCAACTAAAAAGTCACACCTCATTTATAAAGTGCTGTGCGCTTGACTGAAAACAGCTGAGTCAGAACCTGGAAGCTCCGCGAACACTAAAAAAATTGAAAACAAATAACTTCCATGACGATTGCCAGGTTTCAGAGAAAGATTCATACGTGCAAAAACAGAATTTCAGTCACACATTCTTCACTCTAACCACTGTGTGGTTGACTTAATAGAAAGCAAAAAAGTTGTAATGCCACACGAATGGCAGACAAAGAATGTTTTCAGCAGCATACCTATCGGAATTAGAATAAAAAGGGATTTAAGCCGGGGGTTGTATTTAAAGAGACGTGGTCCAAATGCAACACATGTGGATAATTAGTTTTTGAATTGTGATCACCTCGATGTGCACAGCGGCGGTCAATTTGCCTTGGGGTACACCGGTGACAGTTGACTTTATGAGAGAAAAAATTACGCTGCCCACCCCCAAGTGCAGCTTAATTGCTCTGCCAAAAGTTTTCCGAACAATGGCGATGATTTTGGTTTGGCTTTGGACGAAGTCCCTCAGGGTTACCAAGAACAAAAGGCTATTCATTTTTGCTTAACGTGTGATGTTGAGATGGAACAATAGACCATTTCTTGATACGACCATGGAAACAACTCAAATTCTGGATGGCCTAGAGGAAACAGGAATGTGGCGACCATGAAGCCTTTCAAGACACCCACTTCCTACTACTGCAGAAAAGAGGGTCACATACTGTCAAGCCCTTTTTCAAGCCCTTTATTCAGGATGGAAGTGTCTCTATCAAACAATATGCCCACCTCTGTACCAATCAAGATTTTAAGAGATACTGGAGATTCACAGTCTCTGATCTTAAGTAACATTCTGCCATTTTCCAGAGAGTCAGCAACTGATGTAAGTGTCCCTATTTGTGGGATTAATTGTTCTGAGTACACTCCGGTGCCGCTGCACATGGTTTATCTCAGATCAAGTCTTATCTCCGGACCCGTAAAAGTTGAAATACGGCCATCATGGCCTTTTAAAGGAGTGCATCTGATCACTGGAAATGACATCGTGGGTGACAAAGTTGTTGCGAATCCTGTTGTTACAGAAAAGCCTTGTTTGGAGCCGTGTCAAGACCCAGTAGAGAAAGTACTTCCCAGCCTCTATCCAGCATGTGTGGTGACAAGAGCTATGAGTAAGAAAATTCAAGAAAAAGGAGAAGAGTGAATTAGCGAATACAATTATTGGAAAAGAATTAATTGGAGACCAATTGAAAACACTTGAAGCTGATGTTGGAAGCAGTTTATCAGAGAATGGAAACGAGATATCTACCTCCCAGTTTATTGCAGAACAGTGGAAAGAACCAGAAATTTCAAGCTTGTTTGACAGAGTGGTTGATGAAACTGAAATTTTACAAGAACACTTCCACAACCTTGAGAAGAGCAAGACGAGAATGTACTGCTCTGAGACAGAGAAAGACTGGGAGTAGGGTATCCATCTGTCCTCAGGCAACTATGATTGCCTCCTCTTGACAAAGGGTGGCCACTTCTTAAAGGTTTGAAACTTCAGCTCTTCTCGCATGAGCTCTTAAATGGCTCAGCAGGCCGGATTTAGAAAGAAAAAGACGCGAGCAAATGTCACACTTTAGGCCTTCCAGAATATCGGCTGGTACAGCACTATAGTCCTGCTTCCTGAGTGCCCTTTTCAACGCTGCATGTTCAACTCTCTTTTGTTCGAACAGATGACAGCCGGTGTTTATGGCTTGCCTCCAGGAAAGGCGGTTGGCTGCCAAGTTCTCCCAGGAGCTTACATCAATCTCGATGGCTTTGAGATTGGACTTAACGACGTCCTTGAAACGTTTCCTTGGTTTGTGCTGCGGCCTTTTACCAACCAGAAGCTCTCCGTAGAACAGTTGTTTGGGGATTCAAGCATCATCCATTCTCACCACGTGTCCAGTCCATCGCAACTGGTTAAGAATGATCCTCTTTTCGATGCTAAACGTGCCAGCTCTTTCCAGCACAGCAGTATCCGGCGTAAACGAGGACCAGTGAATCTTCATGATACCCCGAAGACAATTCTGGTGGAATCTCTCCAAGCGTTTGATGTGACGCCTGTAGGTTGTCCACGTTTCAGAGCCATACAGCAGACACGATAAAACACATGCATCGTAGACACCAAGTTTAGTGTTGACAGTAATACTGTGATCTGACCATACTCGTTTCTCCAGTTTGCCATACGCAGCACTTGCTTTAGCTATTCTGTTGTTAATCTCCGCATCAAGAGAGCCATCTCTGCTAAGTTTACTCCCCAGATATACAAAGTTGTCCACTACTCCCAGCTGTATTCCATCACACAAGATGACAGGTTCTACATACGCTTCTCCAGGACAAGGTGTATACATAACTTTGGTCTTCTTTATACTTATGGTGAGGCCAAAGGCGGTACAGGCCTTAGAGAAGACATCCATTATGAATTGCATATCCTCCCTCGTGTGCGCAACCAAAACCGCATCATCTGCATACAAGAACTCACGGAGAAGGGTTTGAAAGGTTTTCGACTTACAGTTCAGACGGCAAAGGTTAAAAACCTTGCCGGAGGTCCTGAAGCGGATGAATGCCCCAACCTCGCACTCATGAAATGCAAATTCAAACATTACAGCAAAATAAATCGAGAACAGGGTTGGTGCCAAGATATCGCCTTGTTTCACACCATTTTCAACAGGAATCGAAGCTGACAGTTTCCCATTGACACAGACCCTGGCACACATGTTGCGGTGTAACTGTTTGATGATGTCGACAAACTCCGGAGGGCAACCGAGTTTCAGTAAAACAGTCCAAAGGGCACTGCGGTTGATAGAATCGAAAGCTTTGGTGAGATCTACGAATACTTGGAACAAAGGTACTTGCTGTTCTACACATTTCTCCATGAGTTGACGAACGGAGAATATCATATCAGTAGTCCCGCGTCCAGATCTGAAACCGCATTGGCTATCTGGAATGACAGAAGGGCAGACCCATTTTAACAGCCTATTCAATAGTAGTCTTGCCAGAACTTTTCCCACTGCCTCCAATAGACTGATCCCGCGGTAGTCGCCGCATTCACTTTTTGAACCCTTGCCCTTGAAGAGAGAAAGTAAGATTGCATCTACCCAGTCCTGTGGGGCCGATTCTCCCTGCCAAACAGTCAGGATTAATTTGTGAATTGTAGAGGTAACGTTGTCACCACCGGACTGCAGCAGTTCTACGGGGATTCCATCCGATCCTGGAGCTTTGCCTCTGTTCACTTTATCAATGGCGGACGTCACCTCAGCTAGACTCGGAACAACCATCATTTCAACTAAAATTTCCTTCTGCTGTAGGCCAGAGATCACATCTTCATTAAATACAGACGGGTTACAAAAGAGATCTGTGAAGTATTCCTGCCAGCGGCTCAGTATCCCTTCAGTATCTTTGATAAGGGTTGAGCCGTCTTTGGAAAGGCATGACTAAGGCATAGAAACGAGGCTAATTTAGTTTTTTGCAATTTTGTTTGTCCGTTTTGAGTAATCAAACAGCAATTTTGCCTGCGAACAAAGTGTAATGTTATCAAGATCTTCTGTTCATTACATCACCATTGACATCACTAATGAATTTCAAATGCTGTAAATTAGTACCTTTTTTGTGGCAAAATGGGTAACACCTCCATCATTTATTTATATCAAGTGCTTGTTCCTCAATATCCTATTGAGGAACAACAACATAATGCCGATCAGCCTTGTGTGGACTTCTCCAATGCAATGTTGCTGATCAGTAGTAGTTAAAGGCATTCTGAGCATCATGAGAAAAGTGAGACATACGTTTTTGGCCGATTTTCAAAACACAGACTTGGTCCACTAAAATGCGAAGCATTTTTCTAAAAGAACATGCTAGTTGTATGCAACAATCTATTGAACAAGGTTTAATGTAAGGGTTATCTATTCGCCTTTGTGGAAAATTAGCCGGCACTCAGCCTTTTGAGAATTAGGCGCCATTTTGTTGAAGAACATTGCTTAACTAGGACTGGGACTACTACTACTGAAGGAAATTTTGTTGTATTTTTATTTCTTGTGAGGGATGTACTTGGTCGATATATGACAAAACAGACACTATTTAAAATGGCGGACAAAGGACCCCTTTTCTTGAGGAATTTCCACCAAACAAAGGACTGAAATGATATTTATGCATGCCAGGCTTCTGCGCCCATGGAATCGGCCATCTGTATCAACAGCAATTTTTTTTCAAAATGGCAGCCAATTTAAAAAGTCATTTTTTAACCAAAGTTATGGCACGATTTAGAGAAAGCAAAGAATCTTGGGAAGTTAAGAAGCCAGGTTACAAGGCCACGAGGGAAGCACTTCATGGACACCATTTGCCGTTTTTGGCTAAGTTTTAATCAGTTTTTTTAGCTCTTTTTCGTTGCTTGGTCAGTCATTCTGAACTGCTGTTTCTTGTCCTACTGTCCTAAATAAATCGTGTTTTATGTTAAGCACAGAAAATGTAAAAAAGCAAAAACCTAGCAAGTTTTATTGTTGCCCCGAAACACGAAAAAGTCGTAAAAAAATGTCCTCTTTCCTTATAAAAAGTTTGACCGCGAATTGGCAGTGGTTTGCTTACTGGGGATTCCCTTTTAGTACTAGTCGTACATGTAGTTACTATCAATCGCATTAATAGGAATTACACATTAGATGTCCCCTCACATGGAACACTCCATAGATAATTCAGTTCTTCAAAGATGAGTGCAATTCTGAGAACATTCTTACCTGTAGACAAACAGAATTTACTCTTAATTGTGCTTTGTTGTGAAAATTGGCTGGTCACTTGTATTTTCACAGTTTTCATCGCAGTTTGGCTTTCAATAAATTAATTTTGTTCATATATTTTCTTCGAAGGATTTTTGAAAGTCAAAACCAGCCATTAACACCTGCAGAATTAAATCTACACGAAGTTGTCGCTACAGTATTGTGCAAAAGTGATGAGAGCGAAATGTACGAATTTAGTTCTTTGTCTCCGCGAACTTTTGAAGAAAATTCGCTCGAAAATTCTTTTCCCAATGTCTTCAGCGTTATTTCTTTCAAACAAAGGACGAAAATTCGCTGCATTTTCAAGACCAGAATGAAAATTCCTTACTACAGGGATAATTCCGCTTGCACTATACTAAATATCGCAGTGCAGTGTGCTGACCAGTATCGAGCCATCAATGTATCGTTCTCTTGTCAACAATCGCGGTCATGCTGACACTTTACTCCTCTATAAAATTTGCTGTTGTTAATGTGCTAATCCGTCCTTCATCGCAAAGAACGTAGGGAATTTCAATCCTTTGATCGTTTTCAATGACGCAAACTCGCTAACTTAAGCTGTGCCACATCAATTAAATGAGCCGGCAAGGCAGGTACAAAAGTCGGACCGTTAGTCCGGGTCAACTTGGACAAAAGTAAAATTCTTAGTAAGGTCTTCACCTCAAAATTCATCCAAAGTGACATCAAATTCAGCTAGTGATCGCTGGACAAGCGGACATATTGTTTTTCTAGTGCCAGGTCTCTATACAGCCCCACCAAATTGGCCAGACTGCCGGTGGTCTGTAGCTTCTTTACGATGCGCGCCACACTCGGAAAGCTAATGCTTAAACCTTCACCTTTTAAGACCTTAAATATCCCAGCTGGGTGGAGGCCTTCCTTTCGAAGAAGCTCAATTCGAGTTATTGTGTACGTTGAGACTTTAGGCATGGCTAATTGTGATGGCTTGAAATCTGAACTAACCAAAGCCAACACACGACTTTGAATTTCACTATGGTAACATATAAACAACCGCAAGGTCGCGCAGGGCCTGGGGTCATTGTAACTGCGAGTAGCATTTCTTGTTCAATGAAAACAAGTTTGCAAGCAGACCATTTGAGCTTGCCAGTTTAACACTGTTACAAACAAAGTGATATCAGGTTTCTCTGGACATAAGCAAGGTAAGTTTGTAAGAAAAGGCTTTAAGATATTACTATCACTCACGATAATGATGCAAATGAATGTATGAAAGACCATAAATTTGAACTGCGGAGTAATATGTAATAACACAATAATATTAAGTTTCACTTGGGTAGCAAAGTTGAATTATATTTTTTTTACAGAATGCTTTCAAACACAAAGAGTTTGCTATTGCATTTGAAGAATAGTGAGCGTGAGTGTGAGCGGACGTGTCTTCGATTGCTCCCTTATCAGTTTCAACTTAAGCAGTTTTTAATATGTCTAAAGTCACCATATCATCATTGAAAAGGGAAAATGACAGCCTGAAAGAAGAAATCGCTACCCTTAGACGCGAATTTGAAAATCTGCAGCAAACCCTCACGCGAAACGATGCCCAAGAATCTGGCAATGGCGGCGAAGCAAGCTGCTCCATCACGAAAGATGAAGCATTAAACACTACAATTCTATGGAAAAGCTTACGACGATCTCCGCTCGGAAGCTGATAAGAGTCTTCAACAATTGTGGTCACATTTAAAAGCTCTACCTTCCCGAGTGGATGATATCAGAAATGCAATCGATGAAATTCAACGCTACAGCTACCAGTACAATGTCAAGATAGTTGGTCTCCCTGAAATCGACCCGCAAGAATCGGCATCCGCCACTACATCTCTATGCATAAGCCTTCTAAAAGCTTCAGGAGTGAATATAAATATACAAGATGTCGATATTGCGCACCGTGTGCCAACTAGACAAGCTACTGCTGGCCCGAGACCAGTCACCTGTAAATTTACTCGAAGAATCGTCAAAGAAGAAGTTATGAATCTAAGGAAGGAAGCCTGCAAGATTTCTGCAACATCGATTGGCTTACCAGCCGAATGTTCTCTGGGAAATGTCAAGATTTTCGATCATCTCACTCCACAGACCCAGAAACTACTCGCCGATGCCAAAAAATTTCAAGCTCAAAATGAATACAGGTTCTGCTGGTCAAAAAACTTTGTTGTCTATTTGTGAAAGTCTGAGGACTCTCGTCCCACCCGACTCAAAAGTCAGGAAGACCTTGAACGATTTGCACGCCAAGAGGACTTACCTATGAGCTAAGTATTGTACTTGTAAAATAACTCTTGTAACTCTTGTAATATTATTACCTACTGTTAGAAACTCAAATTGATGAGTGAGGAGTCATCTCTCCAATGTATCCTTCCTTTTAATCATTTATACGCAAATTCTTTCAACATAGCACTTTATGAAATGTCTCATGGCACTTTAAATTATAATAGTGATCACACTGAATCTCTCTTATGTAATCCTATAGATCAGCCCAGATTATTTGATCCACTCTCTAACGATCTAAACCCTGACTCAAACTTTCTTACTCGCCTACCAACTAGCAGATATATGGTCGAGGAAGACAATAATGATCAGGCTAGTTTCTTTAATGAGAAATCGATGCTTTCCATTTTGCACTTAAACGCCCGCAGCTTGTTGAAAAATCTTGATCAACTAAATCTTCTACTCAGTAATCTTAAAAGGTCATTCTCTGTTCTTGGTGTGACGGAAACGTGGCTAACCGAATCCACTTCAGAGCTTGTAAATATCACAGGATACAATTTTGTCTCCAATCATCGAAAATCTAAATTAGGCGGCGGAGTTGGCATTTATTTACAAAACGATATTGAATATAAAATTCTCAAGGAATGCAAATTTACTGACCCAGAAGTAATAGAGTCTATCTTTGTCGAAATCATTGTCCCCCATGGGAAAAACATTATCGTCGGTTGTGTATACAGACCGCCAAATCAAAACACTGCCCTGTTTTTAGAGAAATTCAATGACATTCTCACAATAATCACTAAAGACAATAAACATTGTTATGTGATGGGAGATTTTAATTTAGACCTTCTTCAGTACAACCATCACGTACCGACTCAGGAATTTATTGACAGCTTATTTTCGCACGCATTTTTTCCTCTTATTTCAAATCCAACTTGCCTCACCTCTTACTCTGCAACACTAATTGATAATATATTCACTAACAATCTCTCGCAAAATGTTTTTAATGGCATCGTCCTAAATGATTTATCTGATCACCTACCGGTCTTCACCTATTTTGACAACGTAACTCTGACACATAGACGAGAAAAGAAAATACCTTATCGCGCAATCAATGCTATTAATTTGGAAAAATTCAATGAAATCCTTTCAAACACAGATTGGTCTTTATTCATCAATGAGGACGACCCCAGTGAAGCTTATAATAATTTTATAAGCGAATTCTCAAGAATTTATGAAGTCTGTTTCCCTTTGAAAATAATCAAAGGCAAACAATTGAACAAGTTTTACTCTCCATGGCTCAGCCGTGGTCTTTTAAAGTCCATTAACAAGAAGAACAGACTATACAAAAAACTTGTTCGATCACCAACTACTTCTTGTAAGCTAAAGTACAAAGCCTACAAAAACAAATTGAACCACTTAATACGTATTGCTAAGTGTACATATTATGACTCTAAATTAGAAGATGCCAAAAACGACCTTAGAACAACATGGAAACTACTCAATGAAGTTATAAATAAACGTAAGAACAATCCACCTCTGCCCTCGTCATTTAAATTTGATGGTAAAACAATCACCGATCCCATGAACATCGCTGACAGATTCTATAAATTCTTTAGCAATATTGGTCCCAGCCTTCCGAGTGCTATACCCCCCGTGAATTCGGCCACTTTTCGCTCATTTCTCGGTGGCAAAGATTATCCTCCAATCATTCTGAAACCCACCGATACTCGTGAATTGGAAAGGATTAGTAGTTTGTTTTCGCCGAGAAAGGCCCCTGGTTATGATAACATTTCTATGCGTGTGATAAAGCATTCATTTCACCTGATTTCCGCACCACTGGCTAACATTATAAATCTTTCTCTTTTAAAAGGTATCTTCCCAGATAAACTGAAAATAGGTAAAGTAATTCCCATCTACAAAACAGAAGATCAGAGTCTTTTTATTAATTATAGACCGATTTATCTGCTGCCAAATTTCTCAAAATTCTTTGAAAAGGTCATGCATAATCGCTTAGTCGAATTTGCCGAAACAAACGAAATATTCTATCTCCGTCAGTTTGGTTTTCGTAAAAATCACTCGACATCACACGCGTTAATTCATTTGCTTAATAAAATCTCGTCTGCAATTGACCAACATGAGACCACTGTAGGTATCTTTCTGGATCTTTCTAAGGCGTTTGATACCATCGATCATGAAATCTTAATCACCAAGCTGGAACACTATGGTATTCGTGATGCGGCTCTGAAGTGGATAAAAAGCTACTTTTTTAATCGTTATCAATTTGTTCAGTTCAATCAAACTTGTTCTCCGATGCAGACCATTAAATGTGGTGTACCGCAAGGTTCCATTCTTGGCCCATTATTTTTCATACTTTACATAAATGATCTCTCAAGTGCCTCAGAAATGACGGAGCTTTTGCTCTTTGCCGATGATACTAGTATCTTTTATTCTCACTCCAACCCAAATACCTTAGAATCTGTACTAAATAACGAACTAAAACATATTACACTTTGGCTACGCTGTAACAAATTATCGGTGAATATAAAGAAAACGACTTATCTCATTTTTAAACCTTGGCAGAAGAAATGTAACCATAACTTCTCTATCTCCCTTGGTGGACAACTTTTAACACAATCTAACGTTACTAAATTTCTTGGGGTATATATTGACGAGCACCTTACTTGGAAAGATCATATCAGCTATTTATGTAAACAAATCTCCAAATCAATTGGTATGTTATTCAGGTCCCGCTTCTACCTATCTTCAAAAACTAAACTTACCTTGTACTATTCTCTAATCTATCCTTATATTACCTATTGTAACTCTACATGGTCGTCTACATACGTAACCAACTTAAATAGAATTTACTGTCTGCAAAAACGGGCTGTGCAAGCAATTACCAATTCAGATTATAGAGCACATTCTGCTCCTTTATTTTCCAAATTAAAAATTTTAGACATCTATCAAATCAACACGTTTCAAATAGCCAAATTTATGTACTGTTATCATAACAATCTGTGGCCTCCATTGTTCTTCACCTTGTTTTTTACAAACAATCAAATTCATGGCTATATCACCAGAACAGCCAATAATTATCGTGTGCATCATTGCCGGACTAATCTGAAAAAATTCACAATTCTTTATCAAGGTCCAAAGATCTGGAATTCCCTTCCTGTTAGAATCACTTTTTTGTCAAGTTTTCCCAATTTTAAGAAAAAACTGCTAGAGTTTTTAGTAAAATAATTTTCTGAACTGGCAAAGCTGCACGCTGAAGCAATATCTATTTAATCATATTGTAACGTATGAGGTGGCCTCAACTATAAGCCTGGTGGTTTCCAGAGGTCACGTCGCCAACCATAGAAATATATATAAAATTAATTGTATTAGGTAAAAAGGCAAATTGATTGATTGATTGAAGGTTTTTATTGTGCACTTTCTTGTTTTGCACCGGCTTACATGTAATTCATCGTACTACATGTACTAGGAATCGACAGGAAACTTAACGAACAGAGCGAATTTTCGGTAGAAAGTTCGAAGGTAAATTCGAGAAGAGCCCATTTTCGCTCGAAAAATCCGACCAAATTATCACTAGACACGAATTACCAATTGAAAATTCGCAACAACTAAAACAGTGGGTAAGGGGAAAATTAGTCGAATTTTCTTTGAACTTTCGAGGTGAACAAACTTTGCCACTTTTCGCCGAAAAGCCAAGAAATTCACGAATTTCCTCGAATTACGCTCTCATTACTTTTGCACAATACCGTAGCTTCATAAACAAGCCATATGGTAACTGTAACTTGGACAAGAATACCCATATAGATGTTGGTTCTGAGGTTTTCAGTTATCTCATGCTGTTATAAAATGGCACACTCTTGGTGGCCACTCTACATTTTGCTTGGCAGATAGAACAGGTAACAAATACTGCAGCACAGTTCAGCCACACTACGTGAATGACTGCTGTTGAAAGAGTGCATTACGATATTGTAAACATTTGATGCTGAAGGTGCCAAAGAAATATCCACTTAGGAGCTTCTTCAATGGCTCCAAAGGGCAGGTATCATAGAAGGAGCACAAAGACAATATGAAAAGGATACTATCCCATTGGGATGCATTAAAAAAAGACTGAACTGAACAAAACAGTCAAATAATATAAATCAGACACTGGATAACTTGCAGCAGAAGGTAACCAATATCATGCATTTTTACATTACACATGCGTAACTGAATAAACAAAGTGTTACGTCTGAAGAGTCAGACAGCTTTTACTAGACCAGTGCTTGCTTGCATCACCCTGTTCAGCCCAACAAATCAGCCCCCAAGTTTGTTTTCTCTAGCATTTTTTAACAGTGGTATGATAATGCATTATATTAACATGTTTGTTTGTTTTTGATAACCGTATATGGAATATTGAATAATAGACTAACTCACAGTTCAGGAATGATGGCTCAAAGAAAATAAGCACATATTTGTTTATTTATTTATGTAGTGAGCTGTTATTAGGAGCTATGATTTTGGGAATCTGAACTTGGTTGCACACTGAATAATAAACTATTTTATGACTTAAATTTAGGTAAAAAGAGCAGAAGAGCATATTGAAGATACCCAGGAAAAGTTAGAGAGTTTGCAAAGAAAGAGGATGTTGAAGGACAGTGTAGAGTATGCTAAGCTTCTAAATGATAGGAAGAAGAAGAAGCTATTGAGGCAGGTTCATTTTTCTAAGCTTCAAAAAGGGAACTCTGAAAAATTTGATGTTCCCACAGCAGAAAGGTCTGTCTAAAGAAGGAAGGTTTAGACCTTAGAAGCTTGCAGTGAAGTTCATGGTGCCCCAGATCATGATCAAGGGCCAGCCCTTGATGGAATGTGGTGTACCTTAATAAATGCAAGTTCCCCTTAACAGAATGGCAGGGTATATCTCACAATCATTAAAGACTAGGAAAAAAGTGCTACCAATAGTAGTTAAGAAAGAAAGTTAGCAAAGAAAACCTCCTTAGAAGCATTTAAGTACTGTATAGTGGAGGCCTGTTGAGTAAGGATAAGTACAAGTCTATCCAAATTAACTTGACTACGTCAACAAGTCTGGAAAAGAAAGAAGGGGCTTAAAATTTATCGCAGATTTGTCTTTACCTAAACTTCTACCTTATGATAAACTGATATATTACATCAAGACAATTGATTTCAATGAAAACATTAAGGACATGGCGACCGAATTTTGTCCCAACAAAGATGACAGTGAAATTGTGAATGGGGCCTATAGGGAATTGAATGAATTTCTTTTCAAACTCGCTGAAATGTCTATCAAAGTTGATAAAGCTCTTGGGGCAAAGTCCTTCTTCAATCCTTTTAGAAGTGATAGGTATCATTTCAGACTTGCCATTAGGGCAGATGGTGCCCCATTTGGCAAGGACGATGAGGCAACTACATGGTTGGTTTCATGTTTTAATGTTGGCAACCAGATTGCAAGTCAAAATGAAAATTTCTTACTTGCAGGTGCCAACTGCAGTGAGTCACACTTGTGCATGCAAAGATATGCCAAGAAACTGGTTCATGATATGAACATTATCGCAACCAAGGATTACGAAATCAATGGCTTTAATGTTAAGTTATCCTTTTTAATTACTCCCATCTGATATGAAGTGCTTGGCATTCATGGGGGGAGAATGCTGCTTACTATTTCTCCTCATTTGGTAATGTGTGTGAGGAGACTAAGGCTACTGTCAATGGTTCCCTAAGGAAAGGTGATTAAGACACCTGGCAACCTAGCCTGTTCCAGGCTCTCAGTTGGTGGAAACGAGCGAAAAAAGCGAGCATGAGAAAAAAACCGAGGGAGTATTGGGGAGAGGGGAGGCAGGAGAGCCTGTGAGCATTCTTTACCGAGATATCTTCCGCCCACATTTGTTAAAATTAGATTATCTTGTCAAAATGTTAAAATTTCAAAATGTCAAAATGTTACTAACGCGAGGCCCACACACGAGTCTCCAATGCAAAATCTTCAATGGCATGCAGCAGACCGGCCTCGTCAAATTTGCAAATCCTTCTCTCGAAGTGCTGTCGATTTTGTAAAAACAAATTATCATGTAGTGGCTCGAAAATCCCGCGTGTTTGGTTGTTCAAGCCTGTGAAAATCAAGGAACTTCTGGTTTTTTCTGGAGCGGAAAGTTAAGTTGTAGCCAACCTTGTTGCTTCCCTCGGCCACGAGCTTATCAAACACGATACACTTTCTAGTACTTGTTGTTTGATTTGTGCTAGAACGATAAGTCGAATTCATGGGTCATTTTTCAGGCTGATTGCTTCATCTTCCAAGAACTTTTCAAGAGAAAAGACTTTCGACAAATTCTCCAACTGGAATTTCCCCCGCAGCGAAACGGCCTTGCAAAAATTTAGCTTCCAATTCATCAAAGTCTTGTAGACCTCTTGCCTTAGATGATGTACCCTCTGCAGAAGAAGAGAGGGAAAATACTAATCCACTTTCTGGAGTTAGAGCTCTCGAAAATAATATGGATTCGGCCATGTATCTTCCAGAAGGCTCGCAACAAAATTAATGATAATGAAGGTAATGCCAAGTTTAATTTACGCACCTGTATTGTTCAGTTGTTACTAGTAGCTATTTTCAGCAAAGCTTTTTAAAAATGAAGTGTCTCCGGGTCCGACAGTCGGCTGAGGTTACAAGGAAACTCCGTGTCCGGCAGTCAATACATTTCTTTGCCGGTGCCGAACAACGGTAGTCGGTATCTTGGTGCGGCACAAAATGGACACTTCGTGTGTTGATATGTTAGTGTGTAGTAGGTTCAAACTACTTAACATTTCCCTGTCCAAACCTGTTTAAAAAAATGCCATGGGTTGCGACTGGCTCATTGCTTGTATTTGTTGTTTTTAGTTTTTTTTAGGATCTCCGGTTCATAACAAGATATCGGAATTCAAGGTCGAAGATGCTTTCACCCGAAACATTGTCAAAAATGCAGTGTGTAAAACAGTGCACTCGCCAAAGCTTTGTTAAAGGATAACAAGCTTAAGGAACATATCTCAGTAGAAATAATAAATGAGATGTAAAAGGAGATTAGATTATATTCAAAGAGCTCCGAGTGTCTTCTGAAACTTAAAAGTCTAGCAGATCTCAGGAACTTCTCTACTGAGTTACTGCACCAGTAGCTTCTAAAGAAATGTCATACCCTAGCTATCATCACTACCTGTATTTGTCAACCTGGAAATTTGCATGGAAGACTACCTCTCCTTGAGAGCCGTTCTGAACACCGCGTCTCAAATTCAGTATGCATGGCTACATGCATTTGCCTTCACCAGTATAATTTGCAGATGAGTGCCAACCATTACAGGATCAGCTTGCTGCTTCTTAATGGCGGAGCCAAAGCACTAACACTGGAACGTTGCACTCATCTAGGCATTTGCATGTCACACTCTTCCACTATTCGGATGCAGACAAAGGCTTGTGCATTGTCAAATACAAAGGCAATAATCTGGAAGCAAGATACTGCTATCAAGAGAATTCAGGTAAAGTTCCTAGAAGAGGTACTCAATCCTCTGGCATCATTGATCTTTCCCGCAACAAAGTACAAGATTACCGTTACTTAGAAGAAGATGCATACACTGGCTGCTGTTCCCTTCTGCCACCAACCAGAGAGCTCCAAAGTGGTCTTTCCCATGAAACTGTGGTTGGTGTGATGGACACAATTAAGAAGAGTCTAATTTCACTTTTAAGACTTAAAAACTTATTTCTTTCCCCTCAAGCATTCTTGAACACATTTCCTGTTCGTTTGCGAGATCTTCAAAAGTGGATTTCGATCAAAGATGGAGCGAAAAGAACGAAAACCCGCCCTGACAATCTTTGCGTCGGGCTAGACAAAACAGACGCCTTTCTGTAAACATGTGCTGTTGTTGCTTTGTCTCCCCCCCTACCCCCACATATGTGAACATAGAATAATTGCACGACTTTGTGGACAAAAGCAAACCTAGTGGGGGAGACAGGGGAGAACCTGTTGAATTCACATTTAATGCAGATTTAATGCATAAATTAATTGTATAACGGGAATGGAGTGACCAATCCAACCATCACTATACCTCATGGTATGCGTACATACCATGAGGTAAAAATGAATCCTTCTGAGGAAGTATGCCGAAGACAAATGCCACAAACATTTCATTTCAAGCTAAAGGCCTTCATCAGCCTAAAACAAGGCGCGAAATATCTGCAGCAACTATCGATGCAGTATTGTACCTAACTGGAAATGAAATTTGATGCTTCTTTTACTGCTCAATGCAGCCAAGAAGAATTAATAAGGTTTTTTTCCTTTATTTGCATACGAGAACAACATCCAGATTTGATCAAGGAATTGAAAATATTCTGCCCTATGAAGTCATGCTCATTTGCCATAAACAACATACAAAACAATCAAAAACAATAAAAAACACAAAAAACACAATTTATTTCTGATATTTACATAATGAAGTTCAAACATGTGAAGAAAACTGTCTTGTAAATATGAAGATTTTATGTTGTTATTTAATGTTACAAACATTGTGACTATTTCCTTATAAACCTGTAAACAGTGGTAAGTTGTCTCTTAACTTCTAAAGTTATCGACATTACAATTTGAGGATAAAATCTACTTCTGCAAAATTTTTTTAGCATATTAATTTCCATTAATTAGCCTGATCAATTTGTCCATACTTCCACAGCAAATGAAACAATATACGATAGTGTGCAGTTCCAGAAAATATCCATATTCCCTCCATGGAAGCTTTTTTTGTTTTGAAACCCTGTTCCCCCACAAAATTCTAGTTGAGGTTCGTACTTTGCTTCTAAAATTTTGACTTTTATGACCTCCTCCCCCTCCCAACAGGAATTACAGATGACCTTCCATTGATTTTTTCCTGGGACTGCACGATGTCATTCATCACAAAGAAAGTAAACAGGTGCTAAAACAAAAAAGTTCTTTGGCAAGCAGCATCAATAGGGCCATAGATGGACATCCTCCCCCTTGATAACTATACATTTCCTCTGAATAATCCCCTTTCTCGATTGTTATACTGTCGTCTGTGTATTTCTAACCCTGAATTACATCGTGAGTTACGCACAGGAACCCTGCAGGGTGTGTTGGGGGAATTGCGAGCCAGTTTAACCCTTTCACCACCCATGGCCCCTTTAGCAGCCAAAAAGAAAAAGTGCAAGGAACACTTGTCACTCCTTAAGTGGCCAAATAAATAGTCACAAAAATCTACTACATAGCCTGGTCGATTAATCATTTGGGGGGTTCAGCAATTGCCAATTACCTAGGGAAGGAATGAAGCAATGTTTTGCCGTAGAGGAAAGCACATGGTCTCATACAAAGTTTCCAAGTTACTGCAATTTTAGTTGTCCGCGTGAAATTCTTCTACCGCGGCCATTTCTAAATGGCTTCAAATAGTGAAGATGATTTTTCTGCAATAGAGTCGTCATCTTCGAACGATTTATTGGAGCTGAGCAATAATGCTTTGAAAAAATGTTCGATAGCGACGAGAACGAAAATGACTTTGATTTGCCCGAGAACATGACCTGGGAAAAATGACGGATAAATGTAAACACGGAGCCATTTTGCCTAACAACAGGCCCTACAGTAAATTAGCCAGATTCCGGTAGGGTATTGACTTTTTCATGCTCTATTTTACTGAAGAAATCATCGGAAGGATTGTTGAATTTACAAATAGGAATGTGCAGTCCAAATGAACACAAAATTGGCGTCCAGTCACTGCTGCCAAACTGAAGGCATTTCTTGCTCTTCTAATAATCTCCAATGACATCATTGTTGTTCCACGCGACGAATGTTTTATCTTGTAATCTGCAGAAACAAGGCTTTTTCACACTCCAGGATTTAAAAATGTTCTGGGTGCTTGTAAGCGTTTCTTCGAATTGAAATCTTATATCTTCTGTGACCCAGAACATCAGCGACCAGAAGAAGAGAAGAAGGACCCGCTGTATAAAGTGCCAGGAATATATAATTACATCGGTCAAAAATTCATTTTGATCTTATTTTTGTAACTGAGTTGTAATTGGGAATTGCATTGAGTTTTAATGTGTGATATTAATGAGGTTCCTTCTCCTCCTTAGGGATTACAGCTAGAAATTTCCAGAGTAAACTACCCTATAACTGTGAGGTAATTGCTTAATTCATCAAATGTGATCTTGAAGAAACTCCTTTCAATTTAAAATGTTTGTTTGTACAGATAATAGTAGGATACAAGTTTCATAATATTATGGCAGGTGCAATGGTTTTAACCAAAAATTGCTAATTTTTTTAGTTTAAACAGTTGTAAATGATTCAATATTCAGCTCCAAGACCCGCAAATAGGATTAAATGAAAGATAATTTTATAAAGAATAAAATAACATTGGGTTGCTTTATACCAAAATGCATTCTTCATTGTGAAATATGCACTTAAAACTAACATACATAATTTGTGAAAATTTGCCAAAAACGCTGGTGTTGAGGGCACTTTCCAACACAAAATGGCTGGTGGTGAAAGGTTTAAGTGAGAAGAATTATACAAGGACCAGTCCAATGAGACTTCAGCTTCTGTTTGTCAAGCCAGTGATTACTTCAGTTAAGGCTAACCCTTACTTAGGTAATCTGAAATACAGTTGATCTGATTTGCTTGTTTCACATGACATAAAAAAAAAATTTACATTGATTAGTTCTGATCCATAATTTCTGTGACATGAAGTACAGTAGGTTACACCAGCCTGCACAAATGATAACTTCAGCAAGGAGAGTGAATTAAGCAAGCACTAACAGAGAAATGAACATTTCTGACTTTTTTACCTTAGAAACTATAGAGAAGCTTCGACTGCAAGCTTCTTGAAATGGCGGTAAAAGTTGACTGTGCTTGGGCAAGAGTGTGTATCAGAGAGTCCAAATGTTTGTGCAGCATCGAGAGGAATCCTGAAGAAGGTTCTCCAAAATCTGGAGAAAGGGTAATTGAGGATAAGTAGAGAATTTACTGTCAGCAATTCAAGGAACACACTCAGTTACATATTAGCAAGCATGACTTTGTCCATGTGTACAAAATCATTGACAATAAATTCAGCAACTAACTGGAGAAGCAAGTCAGATAAAGAGGCCTATCTCACACATTTCTCAAAAAAGAACTGGAATGACTACAAAGAGCTCTCCAAAGTAGGAAAGAAGGAACACTCACTTTCAACATACAAGGCATGTTTTTCATTCACAGCTTCAGTCTACATTCCCTATGCATAAGCACTGTAGGGTGACCAGACAGGGCCCCCTAAGTGATCTTCAGGTAAATACCAAAGGACAAATCAATCACAAGGACTCAAACGTGGGTGAGGCTATTTTTGCTGCCTACAATGAAAAATGCAAGGAAACGTTGGCAAATCCTTAACTGACATCCTTGTTCTGGTTCCTGAGGCTGGCCTTGAGAAGAAACTTTCACCTGTAGCGAAAACATGGCGTGGCTCTGGACTGGGTTAGAAGCTCCTCTCCTCAAACTATCTGCTGTGGTGTTCCCCAGGGATCCATTTTGGGCCCCTTGTTTTTCTTGCTCTATATTAATGATTTAAATAACGTATCGATGCTCGTCGAGCTGATTTTATTCACTGATGATACTTATTTATCTATGTCCCATAATGATCCAGTCTACCTGGCAGCCTCACTCAATTCCTAACTTAATAAATTATCCACTTGGTTTAAGGCAAACAAACTCTCCTTAAACCTGAAGAAAACAAACTTTATGTTTTTCACCTTCCTTTTTGTAGAACAAACCTTCGTAAATTTTCAAGGACCTACCCACTTTCCAAGGACCTACTTTTTATAACTCTACAGAAAATAATATTAAAGAATCTAATTCTCTCCACTTATTCAAAACGAAATTGAAAAAAAATTATATATGAATTATTAGTCATAAATCTTGTAGTAACTAGTTATATTTCTTCACATGTCTGATATTATTTTTTACTTATTGTTACATGTACCATACCTTATATTTTGTCAACTCAGTCAATGTAATTAGTTAATTTATACTTACCTTCATGGTATTTTACTTCCAATCCTGGCCTTACTGTTACTGTTAACTTTATTTTTACTCTGAGGGAGCCCAATGTCTATAAGCCTCATGGTTTCTTTTTGCGCTTCCTCACCACTTTCATTTGCTTTTGTGTAACTGTCTTGTTTTATCGTTATTTGTATTTTGTGGTAAATCAAATAAAGTTACAAAGTTAGATAACTCAAAATTGAGAAGAGATCAGCAAAGACAACTTAAATATCAAGTTGAGAAACAAATGACTCAAAGCGATACTGACGTTCAACTCAGCCTCAGTGAGTCATATAGTGCAAGAAAAACTGAAAGGCTTGCAGAAGCCTTTGAGACCATTGAGGAAGTCAAGGAGAGAGTTAACAAAACTTCCCTGAAAGTAAAAGAAAGACCACTGCTTTGGTTGAAAATATTGATGACAACTTACAGCAGCTACTGGCAGAGGTAGATTCCTGGCCTGATGGAAGGGTCAACTGGTCAGAGAAAGCAAGGGCCCTCAAAATAAGAACAAAGGGTCAAGAATCCACACCTGGAAATGGAGGGCAGATAATTAAAACCTTCCAGCAATCAAAAGGAGCCAACATAAGACAATAGTGACAACCAAAATGGATGCAGAAGAGGTAAAATTGTTATGGTACATGCAGTTTCCAGATTTGTTAAAAGAAATAACCAAAAATGTTATTATTAAAATTCCAAATGTGTATAATACTAGCTGAAAATTACCAAAGTTCTTTGGACCACTATGGGTATTGCATTGTAGGGTCGGAGATACCGTAGTAACAGAACAATTTAACAAAATGACAAAATTCCACCATTCTTGTATTCATTTTTGTCAGTGTGAGGGAAACAAAAAAAATAAACAACAACAAAAAAGTTAAGTACAATTTTTTTACTTTACAGGATTCAGGGTACGGGGGGCAATCCGCAAACACCATGGTGGAAACACTTCAGTCCCTGTTGCTCGATCCAATGAAAAGGTAAAAAAAAGCATGGAAAAATGGGAAATATAATATTGGGGTCCCTGTTGTAAGTACAGAAATTTCAAAACTGTCCATCAGCAAAGAGGGAAATGTAGAGGAGAAAAATGCAACCTGCAGGCTCATAAATGACATGTGGAAGATACAAGAAAAAGAGCACTGGTCAACAACAAGGAACTGCTTAAGTTGCATAATGACACTTTTTACAAAGACCTAAGTGAAAATGAAATTCACTTAGAGCTCACACAAATGCATGAAGACACAGATGGAGAAGTTGAATATACCAGAGAGAAGCTGAAGATGTTTCAACGTAAGAGACATTGGTTAGTGTGGCATGATCACTCAGCTCTATCAAACTATGGCCATATGTTCTTCTGTTTAACCCTTTCTCAACTAGAGCGGCAAAAAGCAGCCAACCAGAAATGCCGTGCTTTTCCTAAAGTGGCCAAGCAGACCAAGACCATTTTGGACACCCTGTACTCCCCCGTCAGGCAGGATTTGCTTACTGCTTTTATTCTATTGTTTAGAGTGAACATTGACCAATCAAATCTCCCCAACTGCACATAAATCTACTTTCCTCTCTGAAGGAGAGAGCGTGTGTTTCTGTTCTGTTGATTTCATGTCCAATCCAACAATGGCGTCGGAGCTACATCCTATTAGTCAAGACAAATATCGCAGAATCTTAGGTTCTTCTGAGGAGTAAAATAGCAGTGAATCAGGCAACAATAGTTCCGTGGAATCTGACATAGATTTCAGAGGATTAGAAAGCCCTAGTGAAAGCGAATTGGACGAAGAAAGTTCAGGGGAAAGCGAAGATGAAACAGGTTTGACGACATAGCAGTAGACGATTTTACAACCGCGTCAAGAATCAAAGTTGCTATTGACGATAAAGCTAAAGAAAATTTCTCCTTTAAACTGATTTTTGGGGATTCCATTATCGATTTGGTGGTCCAAGAAACCAACAGAAATTAGTAAACACAGCAAGGCTTGATAACTGGAATGATGCCATGGAACAAGAACTTTGTGCTTGCTTCGGAATTTGTATCATTATGGGATAAACAGCCTCTGAAGAATTTCAATGTATTGGTAATCTGACTCATTTATTGGAATTAGAGGCATCCAAAATGTAATGACTAAGAACAGGTTTGAAGAAATCAGCCAGTACATTCATTTTAATGATTCATTGCAAGAACCACCGCAATTTGGAGTTTGTGACTAGACGTTATACCAAGTAACACAAGACACATTTTTGGCACGCCCAAAGCTCGTGATCAAGGTATCAAATAACTTTCATTCTTGAGTACATGCGTTAAAAATAAACAGTGTTGCAATCCCTCAAACAATCCTAGTAGAAAAAGGAACATAGGATTTTCAATAAAAAGAAATTGTAGTCAACCATTACTTGTACTTTCTTATCTTTGTCCTTAGACAAAATTGTGCTTGACCTCCATGTTTTTGGATATTTAAATTTGTTTGTGGCGAAACGTGTACACGTAGCTGTTCGTATATCAAGTAACACGAACACATTTTAATGTCGCCACGGCGCTCCCAAAGCTCGTCATCGAAGGATCAAATAACCTTCATTCATGAGTAAAATGAATTAAAAATAACCAGTTCCAAATCCTTGAACCCTCCTAAGAAAATTGCGTATTTCCGTCAATGTTTTTACCCGGTACTGCGAAAGAGAACCGCAATAAATAGAGTTTGTTCCATCGCTACAGTTCAGTCTAACATTCGCTCTTGAGAGAAAGCAATCGAATTGGAACACGAGCGGCATTCATCTCCATCTATCTACATTGGTGGCCTTGGATAGTAGCAAATGAGGCGGAAAATTAATGAGTTCTTCCCTCAGAGGTGAGCTACCTTCTCTTTTACTTAAAATTTAATTAGCCTGTATTTACATGCCAGACTTCAGAAACACAAATACAGAAATAGATCTGTTAAGTAGATTGCGTTGCTTTAAATTGCCGACAAGTCACCTTGCATTGTTTTTTTTTTCTCATTTTCTTATTAATTTTTGTTTTCGGCTTTTGTCTTCTTCACTCTAACATAACATTTGTCCTACTGCGATCCTGCTGATTTTTTATTCATAATATAAGGAATGCATCAGGTTGGAAAGTGAGACTAAAAAACATGCGCAGTGAAGCGTATCCATTGCGGAAACTTGTTGACAATTCGTGAATGAACTTATTCAAGTGAACAAGAAATAGAGCAGCACGAAACGATTATCTGAAATAAATTTTCAAGAAAAAAATTTGAAATGTTAGTGTATGGTTTGTTTAAGCTCAGTTTTTCCAAGAGAAGTTACAACAACATCGGACTGGAGAAAAGTATCAGAAAATTTATAATCCCAAGAACGCGGAAATGAGTAATTTGGCAACAATCCGAGACTACAAAACACAGAACTTCATGCCGCATTCTTAAAGAATAAACTTAGGAGAGTCTTATCTTTTACTTTTTTTGCATGAAACAAGGGACTGGACTTACTTTTTTTTAACTTGTGTTGAATTCGAAGTTTCAATTACATTTCAGGCCATCAGCGAACAAAACCTCCACTCCACGAGCAGACAAAACACCCATGATGAAACAAAATGCAGCTACCAGAAGGAGAAAGGAAAGAAAAAATTCGACCATGCATGGATCTTTCGAAACGATCTAAGTCATGATGCAACAACAGGGCTGTGGTGGTCAAA